>CAUYON010042714.1:0-74887 GCA_963573935.1 Arctocebus calabarensis
TTGTTTAGAAGTTTTCTCCTGACCCTTCGAATATGTACCACACATGTGATCTCATCCCTTGTCCCATCTCCCCCCACCCTCTCCCTCCCCTTCCCTCCCTCTCCCCTTTCCCCTTCTTCCTGTGCAATAAATGGGTTGTAGTCTTCACTTGAAGGATAAAGAATTTGTCTCATATTAGGGGTGTATACATTGGATACTTTTTCTTCCATTCTAGAGATACTTTGCTAAGGAGAACATGTTCCAGCTCCATCTATGTAACAGAAGAGCATACTTGTTACTTTTAAAAAATTTATTTATTTATTTTTTGAGTCAGAGTCTCACTCTGTTGTGCTGGCTCACTGCAACCTCAAACTCCAGGAGATTCTCCTGCTTCAGCCTCCTGATGTAACTGGGGTTACAGGCATGTGCCACCATGCCTGGCTAATTTTTCTATTTTTTGTGCAGATGAGGTTTCATTCTTGCCCAGGCTGGTCTTGAACTCTTTAGCTAAAGTGATACCTGCCTCAGTTTCCCAAAGTGCTAACATAATAGGTATGAGCCACCATATCCAGCCTACTTTTATTTTTTTAGGGAACATCATAGCAGACTTAGAAAAATGGTTGCAAAAAAAATACATATTCCTAAATCCACAGCAATATGTATCATCCATTGAATGTCTTCCATGTGTTGGTTTCTGGATTGGTGAGCAAGACAAACATGGCCTGTACTTGTGTAAAGATTTCATTCTTTCTAGTGATGGAGTTCAACTATAAATGGGGAAATTATCACACATTATTATAAGTACTGACAGGAAACAAACAAGTAGTTGCAAGTCAGCATTACAGAGAAAAGGCAACCGGCAAACATGGTGGCAGGCAATGGCCTCTCTTAAGTTGAGGCCTAAAGAACACCACCAGATGAGAGTTGAAAGTGGGGGTGCAGGAGCATTCCAGGCTGAAGGACCAACCTCTGCAAACACCACATCCATGTCCTTGAGGCAGAGCAGGTCTACCCAGCGTGGCTGGGACTATTGTGAAGAAGGGGGCAATGACATAGGGAAAACTGAAGAAATACCCTCCGGATAGGTCAGATGAGGTTTTGATGGCTGTGTGTTTGAATTTTAAGACAATGGTAAGTTACTGAAGGAGAATGAAAAGAAGACGTGAGGTCATTTATTTCTTCCACGCAGATAAGTGTCTCTGGTGGGAGTCCCATCACACAGTGGCACAATGTAAGTGAGGGGAGAAGTGAGAAGGTCACTGCAGATCAGAGGCAATGGTTGTCTGGACCAACACTGTGGTGGTGAAGAGGAAAATAAGTGGAGATAATCAAGATGTACGAAGGAGGTCAAAAACAGAACTCGCTGATAGATTAGATGTGGCATATGAAGGACAGAGAACGATCACAAATGACTTCCAGACCTCTGGCTTGGGTTCTCCGGTGGACAACACCATTTATCCAAATGGAATGTCAAGGGAGGATTATTTTCTAAGACAATGAGGAGATGGAGAGTTTAGTTCTGGGCAGGCTAAGTGATGGGACCCCTGATACCTCTGGGAGGAGATGTCATGCGGGAAGCTTCACGTGCATGTCTGGAATCCAGAGAAGCCATCCGGGCTTGACCCATGACCTGGGGCATCATCAACACATCAGTGGAATTTCAGGTTTGGGGAATAAATGTAGATGGAGAAGAAAGAAGGTTCTTTGGTGGCTGAGGAACTCTAGCGTTACCAGAGTTTGGTAGGGAACAAAGAGCAGCCATGAGGTTGGAAAAAAGCCAGGAGGGTGACTCTATATAGAAGCTGAGAAAGGAAAGTGGCTTAAGAAGGCCAAGGGTTCAGTTTTGCCAAATGCTGCTGAGAGGTGGGATAAGAAAAGGACAGAGAAGGCCCTCGGGATCTGGCACCACGGAGATCTCTGGCTGCCCTGACAATATGTTTCAGGAGAGTGATGGGGCTCAAGGGAGTTCTGGAGAGGAGGAAATACAGACAATAGATACAGTCAAAAATGTTTTAAAATTTGGCTAGAAAAGAAATAAGAGAAAAAGGTTGAGAAAGAATAAGTGTGAATTAACTGAGAGACTGAAAAATCCTGGATGTGACTGGGTTTGCCTGGAAGCTGCCATCAGCAAAAACGGAGGCTTGGGACCTCACTAACTAAACATAAATGTGTATACCTGCATTTTGTGGCCTTTTTCTGAAAAACCATGTTACTCAAGGGCAATCTTCTCCTCCACTTTCTTCTTCCCTATTTCTGGAAGGAAGACTGGCTTGCTTTAATTGTTATAGCTTGTCTATCCTTGCTTGATCTCTTTTTGGTCCTTAAGTTCTGAATGATGTGTAGTCATTGCAGAATGCTCTTCTGTCTCAGAGGGAAGTATTTTTTCCTCTCTAACTGCAAAATGCTGACCTAGTTGGTTTCCATAGCTCTTGATACAGTTGATTTCTCTCTTAGCTTAAGGGTTATTAAACGAGGATAAAATTTCATGATAACTTTTAGTAAAAAAAAAAAATTTAACATTTTTTAATTGAAAAAATTCACACACATTAGATATAGAAACAAAATCAAATAGCGCAAAAGATTATATAGAATGGTGAAGTCCTCCCAGAACCCTAATCCTTGCTGCAGAGAAAACTGCTACCATTAACATCTTGTGTGACATGTACTACATCCATACAATTCTAAGGCTAGCTCTCCTGCCTACAAAACAAAAATAAAAATGTGAGCACTTCTATACGCTCTGCACCTTGCCTCTTTCACTTTTCAATATAACATATGAAAAGCCTTTGGACAGGAATAGATACAGCCATGCATTGCTTGATGGGGAGGAAAAATTCAGGAAGGCTTTTGGACAGGAATAGATACAGCCATGCATTGCTTGATGGGGAGGAAAAATTCAGGAAATGCGTTGTTGGGTGGTTTTGTCCCCATTCAAACATCATAGATCGTACTTACACAAATGTAGATGGTGTAGCTCATTGTATAACTAGGGAATATGATATAGCATATTGCTCCTAGGCTATAAACATATAGAGCATTTTACTGTACTGAATATAATAGGCAATTGTAACACAATAGTATTTGTGTGTCTAAACATGGAAAAGGTTATAATAAAAATACAGAATTATTATGTTATGGGATCACTGTGGTATATGCAAACTGTGGCATCTGACTGTATAGCTGTAACTCACTCTTTTTTATGGCCTCATAGTATTCCATTTTGTGGATGCACCATTATTTAACAAGTATTCTATTGATGAACATTTAGGTTTTTCTTAGCATTTAAAAGCATCAAACCAAACATTTTCTTGAATGATTATATAAAATCTTTGTCTAAGAACACATAAAAGTTTTACTCAATATTAACTAAATAACTGTTATCCTAAATCCCAAAGAAGGTCAGATGGGGAATAACCACTATTTTCGTATTTTATGCTGAAGAAAGATGGCTGATGCTTTTGTGACTCTTTCTTTTTGCAGTTTTGGCCGGGGCTGGGTTTGAACCTGCCACCTCCAGCATATGGGGCCGGTACCCTACTCCTTTGAGCCACAGGTGCTGCCCATTTTTTTTTTTTAGATAGAATCTCACTATGTCACCTTCTGTAGAGTCCTGTGGCATCACAGCTCACAGCAACCTCTAAATCATGGCCTTAAGCGATTATCTTGCCTCAGCCTCCCAAGTAGCTAGGACTACGGGTACCTGCCACAACACTGACCTATTTGTGACTCTTTCATCTATGAAATCTGGCCTATGCTAAAGGAATACTGAGGACAGGAAAACATAAAAGTTTAAAGATACTTAGAAAAATAGTTCTTTAGAATACAGAGATTATTGACTGTCAAACAGTAAGTGCGTAGTGTTTTGTTTTTTCTTAGATCACATGCTACTAGATTCTTTCAAAATAGCAAAGTTTCCTAAATATGATTTCTTTCATATTTTATATTACATAGACAATATTTTCAATTTCAAATACTACTACTACTTTTATTTGGGGGGGGGGAGATTTTTCATGGATCTAATTCATGTATTCTGGAGTCAGGTAAAGGGCCCATGGGCCTTCCCCCTATTATCACCAGTAATTAGAAGGGTGTGTTCCAGGGAGGGGGAGATTTTAGGATGGAGGCATAAAATAAAGTTTGATTGTGATGGTTTGAAGTCATTCTTAAAGATTTTGTCTTTTATCCTAGGGTCCCCTGAGGCCTCTGATCAGGAGAATGACATATAGTAAAATAATTCGCAGTGACATGTAGAATAAATTAGAGGAGGGAAGGAAGAGACAGAATCAAAAAGGACACTGCAGTAGTCCAAGCTGAGGTGCTGAAAGCCTCGGCTGGAATGAGAGCGGCAGAAACAAAATTTAACTTTTTTTCTGCCCTAATACCCTGAGAAATAAGAAAAATCTCATTAAGTTACAGCGATGTCCTCCAGATTCCGAATTTTGTTATAAATGCAGCAGAAAACCCAAATTAAAAGGCTAAGTTGTTGAAGTGGATTGTCATCCATCATTAGGACAGGTGGAAAGAAGGAGGTGCTTGTCTTCAGAAAGCACTCTCCATTGCTTACGTTCCACATGCCATCTTGCATTCTAGCCTTGGTGCCTTCCATGAGCTGTCCTTGTCATAAAGGAGCACAGCAAGACCTCTAGAAAGGGGACATAATCAACAGTGATGGCTGACCTACTGAGTTAATAATTTGTGCTGGTAAGCTCTGGGTAATTTAAAGATTAAACCGTTTAAGGATATTTGTATTAATTCTAGATAGTAAGAAGCTTGAAAAATGATACAAGATGAATGAACATATAATCATGGCATGGGAAAGATTTCTCAAAGCATGAGACCAATGACAGGCACTCTAAAACACTGAATTGACTGTTAAAATGAGAGAAAAACTCCTTTGACAATAAAAACGAACAAAAACAATAATAAACAGAACCCGATCAAAATTAAAAGGCAAGTAATTAATAGGAAAAATATTAGTAACATCTATATTTAACAACAGATCACTAGGCTTTATATGTAAAGAGATATTACAAATCTTTGGTGGGGGGGGAGTTTTCTCCCCAGAGCTCTCTTTGGAGAATAAAGCAGATTAGATATATCTTCTGAAATATACCTTTGGTGTAACTGCCCAGAGTATGGCCAAACATGTGCTACCAGTACTAACAGAATTCTGGACTTTAGCCTGGTATAGTCCTTTCTACTGGGTGGTGGGGAGATAGAGGGTAGAGAAGGTCTTTTAGAATGAAATGAAGACAGGATGGGTGGAAACACTGAAGAAAATGAATAGAGAAATACAAAAGCTATTTTTCAAGCCACACTGCACTTTGAGAAGTATGCAAAAGCATTTAATACACAGGGCCCAGCCTGTAGTAGACACTTTATTAAACATGTATTGAATTTGAGCACAGGCATGACAGGACTTGAGGCAAAGAGGTAGCACCAATGTGTCTTGCCTTTAATAGTAATTACAGTCACAGTTAACTAAGTTAGTAGAGAGTACTAAGATTCTTTCTTTAGCTCTGGACATGTGTTATTTAATTTAATTCTTACAACAACTCTGAAAGATTTGTACCATTATTCCCATTTTACAGAGCCTGAAACTCAGGACCACTTTACTCAAGTTTATACAATTAGAAAATGTCTATGGCTCAGCGCCTGTGGCTCAACAGGCTAAGGCGCCAGACACGTACACCTGAGCTGGCGGGTTCGAATCCAGCCCGGCTGCAACAACAACAAAAAAATGGCCGGGCGTTGTGGTGGGCGCCTGTGCTCCCAGCTACTTGGGAGGCGGAGACAGGAGACTCGCTTGAGCCTAGGAATTGGAGGTTGCTGTGAGCTGTGATGCAACAGCACTCTATCCAGGGTGACAGCTTGAGGCTCTGTCTCAAAAAAAGAAAATGTCTAGGCAATTTAAATTTGGGCCATTTAACTCCAGAGCACACATTTTCACCAGTACACTCTACGTCCTTATTGGCCGTCCCTCACCAATAGGTAGAGCACATACGGTCCCAGTGGACTTAGGCCTACAGGCTGCAGCAACAAGCATGATCTTGGATTTCCACATAGGCTAGATTCCACAAGGGCCAAGAAGCATCAGGCTAAGCTAGGAGGCCAAGAGACTAAAAAAGGAAGAGTTGCCACAGAATAAATGATGTTTTCGGCCTTCTGATCACTCTAATCCTACTTCCCAGTGACCCAACGGCACTGTTTATTCAGATGGAGGCAGGCGATGGTGCCAAGCACTGCGCACTGCAGAGGAATTCGTTTGTGAGGGCCTTTGATGTCACATGCATCCCAGGAACACTTGGCTAAAACAGGGAGAGCTGCTTTGTGTTTATGCCTCTAAACAGAACCATTTGAGTACACAGAGCAAAAGACCTGGTCTGGGAGCACTGCGTTTTCTCCAATGGAGTGATTCATTGCGAATGTCTTCCTTTTGGACACTGCAGTTGAATGTCAAACCAGATGCTTTAAATTAAAAGCACACTAAGCGAATCACAAGTTTCTCAAGATGGTGCTTGAAAGTCTGTTTTGGCATCTGTTGGTTGCCAAAAGACCCATATGATCCTATAATTAAACAACAAATATTTTTCTGCAAAATCAATCATTTTAGCTGTCCCCAAATGCTATAACTATGATGTTTAGATGTTTTTGTGAAGAAACAGGTTGCATAACTAGACTCTTTTAGTATTGTTTGTTCTCTACTCTAACGTCCTGATGTTTCTCTAGCTATCTTATTCCAATCCATTGTATTTGAATGCAAACTTTTTTAGTTCTATGAGCAAAAAATAGCAGAACCACAGAGCTGGAAATGTATGCAGCAGAACCACTAATGGTGGATACTATTCATATCTGCTTGTCCAGAAGATTCGTTCACCTTCATGTTAACACCAGAATCAATCATGGTTTTTGATGGCAGTCATCAGAATCCAACTGAGAACACCTTTAGCAAGAAGGGAATTCATTGGAAGGAAGTCAGAGACTCACAGAATTGAGGTGAGGGTAGAGAACACAGCTTGGACAATAGGCAGGACCCAGGGGCACTTGGGAAGGTCAGGTGACAACAACGGGCCTGGCTGCTCTTATTCTCCAGCCTTCCCATGTCCTTCCCAGTAGGCTCAAGAGACTAAGGAGTGCACTGGCTTAGGAGGACCTCTTTTAATGGTTTGTTCCATGGTAATTCTATAGTGGAAGAGAGATGAGATGGCTTTCAGTCCCAAATAGACAGTGGCATTTCTCAAGAGAGTTGGGGTTCCTGAGAGTAATAAGGCAAGATAAACACTAGACAGACCCAAATTCTGATACCTTGCTCCTAAAATGGCAGCACTCCAGCCTAGCCATGTATTTTTGCCTAAGTAGAAACCCAACTCCATGAGGGTCAAGAAGAGGCAGAGGCAGGATGAGACTCGCACTTAGTAGGGCAGCAAGGAAACGGCTCCCCTGAAGGAGTCCAAGCTCGCTTCATAGGCTTATGGCTGGTGATCGCAGGTGAAGAATAATGGCTTCTTCAGCTTCTTTCAGCTTATAGGTCGCCTTCTACAAAATGCGTCATTTCTTATTCCCTTAAAGAGCTTTCTCCAGGCCCTGGAGGGCAGAGTGAGGTATGGAAAAAGAACAGAGGAAGAGATACTTATGTAAATGAGTTATTTTCCCCTTCAAGTCTCATGGTTGGGAGAAAACATGAAGTCAGAATTAAGGAATTTTATGACCAAATAATGTCTAATTAGGAATGTGTGGTAACACTTAGAAACATTGTTCTGCACAATTGACGTTGGGCTCTGAGGCCCAGCTGAACTTAGGTAAAAGCCAGTTTGGGTGAGGAGAAAGCTGAGGAGATGGAAAGCATAACAGTCAACAGAGGGACCACCTACCAGGTGAGGGGCTCATGGGCCGGCCCTCTCCCCAGCCTCCACCTAAATGACAGCTTTTGAGGGAGTTAGAGAGAGGATGTCTCTCAGAAAGGTTGGAATGGGCTTCTGGGATTATTTGCAGTATTAAATCCAATGACAATCACAAACAGTTTACTTACAACTTCAAATTGCTTTCCTTTTGGCCAGATTTAACTTACTCGTTGTAATAATGTTGACTGTATCATGCTGGTGGGGTAAACCCTAGTAGTAACCATTCCTATAATTAACAAAGTGGGAAAGTTAATTTTACTAAATAAATTTTATTTCAAAATATGGCATCTATGAGAGAGAATCATAAAAGATGTTATAGGTGGCAAAAAAATTGGAAACACCTGGATTCAGGCATCTTGCCTGCAAGTGGGGAGGGATTGGGTCTGGCATGTCAGGGGCAGGTCTTAGCTTGTGGCATAGTTTACATCAACATGCCTGCTAGCGGTGAGTGTCAAGGGGCTCCTCAGGCCCCGCCAGCCTCAGGGCCATGAATTTACAGCACAAAGTTGTTCCATTGTGTTGTTCACTCCCTAAGCCCCGGGTAAAATTCCCATTTGCTATTAGAAAGTTTGTTAGATGTCCCTTAGCTGCAAATGACAGAAACCATCTCAAATTTGTTTATCCAATATAGGGAACATTGGTTTACTTAAGAGAATAGTCTTAAAGAACCGGCTCAGGTATTCCAGGGACTGGAGTCATGTAACCCGGATTGTTTTTCTCTCCTACTGTCCCTTAAGCCTATAGACCCCCCCCCCCATGCACTCACCTACTCTTTTTCACTTCACACAGCCTTTCTCTGTGCAGCCATGGTGGTGGTAGAAGTGGTAGGGCAGGAGGATGTGACTGGGTGTAAGAGATGGCCATATGTAAAACCTCGGAGAGGTCTGATTGGCAGCATTTGTCCTCCTCTGGGCCAATCATGTGGTCAGGGGGAAATGTAATTCTGATAAGTTAGGTTTCGGCCACACCCCCAAAGTTTTGTCTAGGATTTCATGTAATTTGTCTGCGAGTTCCATCAGAACAACATAAAGTATGTAGTTGGGGAACAATTTCCCAAAGGAAAGAAGGTGATGTGAGCAAAGAAGTGGAGAGGGAATGCTGGGCTGACAACACTGATGGGTGTCGGTCAATGTGTCATCATGAATATCGGAATGTACAGAATCAGCAAGGTTCATGAAATGATACAGATTCTCTATGAATACTGGCCAGACATTCATGATACGGGAAAATCCTGCAGATGTTCCTGACTAGTGACTACCGGGGGCACATCAGAGAGCTGGAAACAAAGCAGTGGAAAGCCAAGGCTGCATCATGTTCAAGGTGCGCAGAGCTCTTTAAAATGCCCAGTTCTCTTTTAATTACTTACGACCTCACAGCATAATGCAGGTAGATTCCAGTAGGTTTTATGATGAAAACAATAGGTCTAACACACCTCACTTGGGTTTTTGTTCTCCAGCATTTGCTAAGAGGTTGGAGTGGGACAGTGACAGTCCATGTTCAGGTCTGCATATCTGTTTGGTGACGTGTCTTTTCTGTACTGATATGTACAAGGGGCTCTGGGCTTTGGAGTCAGCTGACTTATGTAAACTCTGTGAACTTGGATAAGCTATTTTGGGTTACAACACCTTAGATTTCTTATTTATAAAATGGAGATTAGAAGACTCTCCTTAAAGAGTGAGAGATTCATTCATCATTGCATTCAAACAGCAGAAATATTTATTGAGCATATACTGTAGTCATATGATAGCCACCAAAGATATGTCACTAAACAGAATGACAGGATCCCTGCCCTCAAGAGCCTTACAGTAAGTGAGGGAGGCAGACAAAAGGAAAGTCTGTTCAAGCAGCACCTGCCACAGAGCCTGGCACACAGTAAGCACTCAATAAATGCGAATTGCCTTCCCTTCTCTTCCCTGCCAGTGCATTCATTCATCTTGTCTTAACCTAGACATGGTGACATTAGTTTCTCTGAGCCTCAGTTTTCTCTTAGGTTTATTGAGAAATCTTTCTTCTTGCCCTAAAATTCTGCATATATTTGGTTCTCTTCTCTCTTCACCCAGAGCACAGAGAATGGACTTATTAAAGGGAAGCTGTCACTTGAATCCTTTGTCTTTGAAGGGCAGCCTCATTATTGTTGCCGGGGGCCCTGTACTATTAACCTCACCTCACCATGAAGCTTGTCAGGGATATTTCTACCCCACTCCACCTGAAAAAGCCTCAGAAAGCACTTCTATCAACCAGATGGCATATATAAGAGTGATTTTTACTAAATATATGGGTTAGTGTGGTTATGGTGAAGGCTTTAAATAGATTTGGTTAGAATCTCAGCACTAGCTATGGGATTTGAGGTAAATGATTTAGCTTTTGTACCTCACTGTCAACATCCATAAGTAGGAATTAGAAATCTACTTTGACAGGGGTATTATGAGAATCGAATAAGGTCATGTATAAGGGGTATTTGGTGCGGAGTAGGTACTTAATATGAAGCCCGACAATGAAGTCTGTGAGCTCATCCTTGAAAAAGTGCTACATAACCTCATTGCTGAATATAACTATGGTCATCTTTGAAATATTCCCCTTGGAAAGCTATGCACCAACACTGATGCCTAGTCTACCTTTCAAAGCAACTTTTGGACTCTATATCTGTAATGACCATCAGAGTTGTCATCATATAGCACACAAAAACATGCAACAGTAGTGAACACCACTCAGCAAGACACTGGCACAGATTGACACAAACACAGCTATGAGACATTGATATACTGAGGTTATGAAACCTTACTGAATTGTTTGTATAGTGCTGGAGATTTGCAAACTTAACTGTCAGACCTCGTATGACGATGGCTCTGATGTTCATTCCAGAAAAAGAGTTCTAGGTTTGAAGACTGGACTAGGCATTGGCATTGGTGAATAACTTCCCAAGGGGAGTATGTCAAAGGGGATTGTAGTGATATTAAGCAATGAGGTATGTAGCACTTTTTCTAGCATAAGTTTGTGAACTTAATTGCCAGATATCAATAATACAGGGTGGCCACAAATTTTGTTGCACATGAACTTTATGGCTACCCTGTATGTTGCTTTAAGATGAGAAATGACTGCGTCTAATGGTAGACGCAACTTCTGTTGGGAAGTAATGTACCTGCAGCTGGTGCTAGATTTCTATCAAGTTTAATGTGTTTTTAATGAGCTAAGTAGGTTATACTGGTAAATTCCACATATACTTTACGCTTTTAGCCGAAGTCTAGGGGAAGAGACATTAAAAAAGTTAACCAGTTTACTTTGGGAGGCTGACACAGAATTTGAAGTTGCAGTGAGCTATGATGCCATTGCCTGGCCAACAGAGCTAGACTCTGTCTCAAAGAACAATGATACCAACAACAAAAATAAATAAGAACAAAGAAAGAAAGAAAAAGAGAGTGTGTTAATTAACCAGGAAGTGTGGGGGCCTTGGGCCAATAGCACACTCTGGGCTTCAGTTTCTCACCTGTGAAACAAGAGGAATCGACTAGATGAGCTCTCAGAGCCTTTTCAATTCTAACGTTCTATAATTTGGGGGGCTGAAAATCTGTGAGAGAATTTGCCAAAAATGAAAAAAAAAAAATCTTTGTCCTATTTTGCTTGACCCTAGGTTCCATACTCGGCCTGCCAAGTGTTCACCGCCCTTGGTTGTCATGACGTTCTATTGTCATTTACCTCACATTTTCATAGAGAATCTCTTTTGTCCATTGAAATGTGAAAAGGTGTCGTTTACAACTCTGACATCGCTTCGATTTTTCTTTTTGACCTCAGAGACAGTAGTTTGAACTCATTTAGCATGATCATGAGAAATAACTAGAGGCCCTCTGAGCCTTTAATACAGAGACCTGGGAGCTTGAGGCCTCCTGGGAATGCGATGAGCCTTCGTGAAGGTCTGAAATTGCAGGCACATATTGATACCACACAAGCTCTTAAGTCCGCTGGAATCTGCCAATGCCCTAAGGAGAGCAATCAAAACCTAAATTAATAATTATGTCAATAGATTTTCCTAAGGAAAGAAAAAAATTACCTATGCCTGAGGCAACTGGAAAAAAATAAGGCTCCAAATAGCAAAAGAGAAGTATCCAAAGACACCCTTTGATAATGTTCACTTTTAAATGTTGAGAGAAAGTGTGATTTTTCTGACCTTTTTCTTCACCCAGGATAGTTTGGCAGGAATCTGTGCCTCTGAATACTGAGACACAGGCTGTCCAGTTAATTGACTCAAATATCTCACTGTGAAGTGAAAATTCTGAGGCACTGTGGGTGTAAATAAGAGCAGAGCAGCTGAATACTGTCCCAGGAGTATCCTCCAGGGCCTGAGGGACACAGGCCATTTGGAACGATGACCAACCACAGTCCAGGGAATTCTAAATTTGGTGTCAAAGTGTAGTGGCCTCTCCCACGTTCCCCTCCTGGGTTTCAAAGCAGCAGACATTTTCTTCTCCAAATCCAGGTAGAATTTCTTTGCTCAGTTCCATGCCCTGGCCATGGAGGGTAAATACAATGATCTAGGTAATTGCATTTGTAGATTCAGAGAGTTTTGAGGGAAAAAAACAATCTCATATTGATACTGGAATTTTAGGTTCTTGGTCTCAGTGATTCGAAGAAGGAATCGACGGACCACAAGAGTAGTGGTAAGTCAGGATTTATTTACAGGAAAGAAGAATTACAAGTAGAGGAAAAACCAAACCTCCAGGCAAAGAGGACCCAGGAGGGGAACAAACTCTCCTGTTCCCTCTCCCAGGTCCAGCCGAGGTCTGCCTTGGAGGGGAACAAGCTCTCCTGTTCCCTCTCGGAGGTCTAGCCCAGGTCTGTCCCTGACTGCTCAGGGGTTTATATAGTCCCAGGGAGTTGTTTTGCCAGAACTCCTTAGGGCTTGGGTATTCATCAGTTACAGCCAGCTGTCTAAGGAAGACACCCCCCCCAACCCCCCCCACCCCCTCCACCCCCCCCTTGGAAACTGACATGATATTAACCAGTCAGATATGCAGGAGGAGGAGACAGCAAGGCTCCTGTGTCTTCCACCCAGGCTTCCAGCCCCTCCAGCAAGCTGGTTCCTCCATCCCCAAGAGCATCAGCACCACCAGCGCCAAGGCCGTGGTTGTAGGGCCGCTTTGTCCTGCATCACTAACAAGATTTTATCCTGGAAAGTAACATAACTTCTTATATCATACACCTGCAGTCACTCATCATTTAACAAAGGGGATGTGTCCTGAGAAATGCCTCGTTAGGTGATTTTGTCATTGTGTGAACATCGTAAAGTGTATTCACACAAGCTTAGGTGGTATAGCCCGCTGCACACCTACTGCTCCGAGGCTCCACACCTATACAGCATGTGACTGTGCTGAATTCTATAAGCAGTCATAGCACAGTGGTATTTGTGTATCTAAACATAGAAAAAGTATAGTAAAAGTTCGGTATAAAAGATAAAAAAAGGGCACACCTGTGTAGGCACTTGCCATGAATGGAGCTTACAGGCTGGGAAGTCGCTCTGGGTGAGTCAGTGAGTGACTAAAGAGACTGAGGGACATTACCGTACACTTCATAAACATTATATACTTAGGTGACACTAAATTTATTTTTAAAAATCTTACTTCAATAATAAGTTAACCTTAGCTTACTCTAATATTTTTAGTTCACAAACTTTTTTTTAAATATCTTTTTTTTTTTTTTTTTTTTTGTATATAAAGAGTATCAATTTATCGCCCTGGGTAGAGTGCCGTGGCGTCACACTGCTCACAGCAACCTCCAGCTCTTGGGCTTAAGCGATTCTCTTGCCTCAGCCTCCGGAGTAGCTGGGACTACAGGCACCCGCCACAGCGCCCGGCTATTTTTTTGTTTTGCAGTTCGGCGAGGCCGGGCTTGAACCCGCCACCTTCGGTATATGGGGCCGGCGCCCTACTTGCTGAGCCACAGGAGCCGCCCTACTTCATAAACTTTTAAAAAACTTTTTAAGTATCTTATAACAACAGCTTGAAATACACATTGTACTGCTATATAAAAATATTTTCTTGCTTTTCAATTTTAATTCTGTAGTTTTTTTCTATGTCTAAAATCTTTTCCTTTTTAACTTTTGAAACTTTTTTATTAATACACTTGTTAGCCTAGGCCTACACAGTGTCAGCGTCACCAATGTCACTGTCTTCAGCTTCCACATCTGTTCCACTGGAAGGTCTTAGGGGCGATAGCAGGTCTGGAGCTGCACCTCCCTGACAACGAGGCCTTTTCCCGGAATCTCTCCTGAAGACCCTGCCTGAGGCCCTTCTTCAGGAGGTGTCCCTCCTTACAGAAATATGCCTGTGGTGGTTTGCTTGTTTTGTTTCCTTTTTTCATCATAGATTTCCTTTAAGCACATAATGCATCAGGAACAATTCTCTCTACTAATGAACACCTGTCAGTGCCGGGGATCCAGGTTTTCAAAATTTTTAAGGAACTTGTTGAGATCTGCATAAAGCTTCTGCTGAAACCTGAATTTTCTTGAGGGTGGTTTGTTCTTCTTTTTCTTCTTCTGCAGTTTTCTTTTCTCTTGCTTCTTCTTCAGTTCTGTGTTCCTTCTATTCCAGTTCCAACAATTCAATAGTCCATTCCTCAGGACCCCCCAGAGGTACCAGTGTCAGCCTCATCCGCACCCAGGTTAAAATTGTCATCTAAGCCACAGCAACTGTCTCCTCACTGGCAAATCCCCTGAAGTCACTGCGGGCGTCTTGTATCTTCTCCTTAATGCTGCTCATAATGTTGCTGGGTATGGAACCTCCCCAATGAGGTTCTCCATGCATTCACATCACAGATGTCTCAATCCTTCCAGAACTGCCTCAGTGCATCAGTATCTTCCTCCATTGTAGTAATAGCCTTGGCAAAGGTCCTCCTGAGGTCATAGGTCTTAAAAGCTGCTACAACTCCCTGAACCATTGGTTGAATCAAAGAGGTGGTGTGGAGGGAGAAGAAACACTTTGATATTGGGACAAAGATCATGAATGTGCAAGGATATGTGAGAGATTATTAACAGTAAGAAAAATATCTATTTTGCTGGCAAAACAATTCTGGAGGGCACCCTGGAAGAGAAGTGGAGTCACCCAGGACTTCTCATTGCTCCTCTAGGGCAATGGCACTGTGTGCGTGTGGGTATGCTTGAAATTCCTGGGTTCACTGAGTCAGATCACAAAAGGTTTCAATTTTAGCCTGCAGCATTGTCCCCCCCACGAAAAGGTTACCCTGTTTTTAAAAGCCTTGAAACACAGCATTGATGTGGCCTCCTTAGGGATGAAAGATCTTTCAGGCACCTGTTTCATTCATAGAGAGGTTTCATCCACATTGAAGATTGGCTCTGGCAAGTCATTTTCCTCCATAATCACTTTATTCGAGTGTCCAAAAATTCTTCAGAGATTTTTCAGAGCTTCATCCCTCACTTTTTTCATATTATGTAATGAATAACAATCGTTGGATTGTGCGAATCACCCACCCTGAGCTAGCAATAAATGCAACATCATAGTCAGGTGCAGCCTTTTCTTTTATCAAACAACTTTTTGCTTTGGCTGTGTCATCACGGTGCCAAGAGGGATACGCTGCCAATGCAGGTCATTAGGTGTTTCTCCATATCTGATATAGACCCTTCTTGAAGTTTTGTTAGCCTTGCTGGCTTCAGCGATGCAGATCCTGAAATAGCTTCTGTCACTTTGTTCCTGTTCTTCAAGGTCGTAGCTATGGTGGAAAGGGACATGCTTGCTTGGGAAGCCATAATCATCACTGAATTTCTGCCAATGGCATCCTTAACGCTTTTAATTTTTTTTTCCATGTCAATCGCTCTACATGATCTTTACTGGCAACATTAACTGTGGATTGTGTAGGCTCCCACGCTGAGCAAAACAATGTAAGATTAAATTAAATACAAGAGAAAGTGATGCAATCAAGAGATGACAAGCCATGAATAGGAGATGTATGAGGCTACTGCTAGCATAATATGGCATACTGTTTTACAGGGTGCTTGTCTTTTGAGAAGTAGGAGTACACTTTAAAATATGATACAAAGAATAGCAGGGTGGTGCCTGTGGCTCAGTGAGAAGGCCGCTGGCCTCATATACTGAGGGTGGTGGGTTTGAACCCGGCTCTGGCCAAACTACAACAAAAAAATATAGCTGGGTGTTGTGACGGGCACCTGTAGTTCCAGCTACTCCGGAGGCTGAGGCAAGAGAATCGCCTAAGCCCAAGAGCTGGAGGTTGCTGTGAGCTGTGATGCCACAGCACTCTACCAAGGGGGACAAAGCGAGACTGTCTCAAAAAAAAAAAAAAAAGAAAGAAAGAAAGATACAAAGAATAGCATAGTGTACATAAACCAGTAACATAATTGTTTGTTATCATTATCAAGTGTTATATATTGTACATAACTGTGTATGTTGCAGTTTTATATGATTGACAGCCCAGGTTTGTTTACATTATTTTTCTATATCACAAAGTGACTCTAGAAAAAATGCTGAAATTCTGGCTTTGTTGATGTTAGGTAGACTTGGCAAGACAGAAAACCAACACACCTATTCATTACAAGAAGAAAATCCATGTGTTTTGAGTTCCAAAGCTTTTACTTGAGTGTTGCTTGTATAAACTGTTGAATATTTGGATAATCAATTGTTGAAGTACCAATTGCTAAAAGAATTATATTCTATGAAGCTGCCAAGGTATTTTATTTTGATAGCAAAATTACAATTTTAGATTTAGTTCAAATCAAATTTATATTTGACTCAGAGCCATCAGTAATTAAAATTTATGAGTACACAGTGGAATCTCTGGTGTCTAGTAAAGGCTTCAGGCCCAGTGAAACCACAACTTCTACCATGTGACCTTTTACTCTGGCGGCAGATCCACTTTTAAATTAAGAACTAACTTTTCATCTCGCAGAAAATGAAAAATAATGAGCAATTTCTTTGGGTCACGTATCTCTGTTGCCAGAAAAATAAAAGAACATCAAAATTTTTAGTAACAGCCATAACAGGCACCATATTTGCTTTTATGTAAAGTATCAATTCCACATGTAATTGCTAAATATTTTCTAAATTAAGAGCCCATGTGGTGAACCGGTGCACACAATAAGATAATCAGAAAAATCTCAGCATTAAAATATAGTCTCCAAGTAAAAACACACAAATCATGTTGGTGAGGTCCAGGCTCCATGAAAATGACTGCCCCCAGCCTTGTGTTTCTGTTGGTTCTAAGTGCAAAGGAACTACAAAATGATTGGGCCTGTGAATTTTAGGTCACAAAGTAAAGGCAACCAAAACAAATGGCCTCATGCCACAAAGTCAAAGATCAAACACAAAGCCATACAGAGATGGGTTACGGGAAGACTTGCGTACTGTTCTCACTCCATTGCTTAGTAAATTCCCTTTGCCGCAGGTACCATTTTCCTAAGTGAGCATGATAAAACCTTCTCTTCCTGAGCAAACACTGTGTGATTTCTTGAAATGATCTCTAGTTCCGAGGGCTGTGACTCTATTTATTTCCTTGGCTGCTTGCTCTGAGGCTGTCGGTGATCAGACCCAGCTATTGGTGCTCTGATGATCTGAACTGTTGCATTGCCCGTAAATGTTACTCCTAATGCTGGCTGGTCATCTCACAGATGTCACAGAGGGCAAGGCTCAGAGAGTGCCTGTGACCATTGTCACTCTGTGTCCACTCCTAGAAAACCACAAAAGGACGTGGAAAACTAAGGGTGGCTCTGCAAGAGCTCAAGGCTCTACGCTGCAGGCAGGCTGTGGAGACAAGCAGACGGCTTGCTCAGGCTGCTTCTTGCTGCCTTGGGCTTTCTGAGTGAGCTACGTCTAAGAAGAGATACCCTTTCCATCCCCCTATAAAAGAAAGACATGGTCAAGTAGCTCCTGCAACTCTTTTTGGCTCAGGACAAAAAGATTCACTCCCAGTAAAACATTATTCACCTGGGATGCATTTCTCAGGCCCGTAGAAACCCGAGGACAGGCTAGAATGTACCTGTGAGACTTATTTATCAGGTTTCCTCTCTGTGCAGGTCCCTGGAGCAGCAATTTTCAACCTTGGCTGCACATTAGAGTCATCTGGGGAAGTTTAAAATAATCCCAGTGGCCAGGCCACACCCCGGAACAATTATACCAGAATCTCTGAAGGTAGAACCCAGGCAGATCAATATTTTTTAAAGCTCCCCTGTGATTTCACCATGCAGCCAAGGCTGAGAACTGCTGCGTGAGAGGAGACACGGTCAACTGCATGGCCCCGGGTCTCAGGAGCTGAGACAGAGGGGGAAGGACTCTCAGGCTGCCTTGCTGAAAATGTCCCAGATTTCTAGGGTAACTACCCAGTGTCTACTGAAAACTTATTTCAGTTTTTCTCCTAAGGGTCAGAATCAAAGGATGATAGCCTAAAAATTACTCATTAGTAGCTTGCTTGGCGATAGCAATGTTGGAAATGTTAAGTAGCCTTTTAACCGAAACTTATTGCCTTTTCCCTTTGAAATACTATAACTGGTAAGATTCAAGTCACAGATCAATAAAAGGTCGTTTTCATCATGTTAACAAGTGTGAAAGGCCCAATCCAACAGCAAATCCCTGTGAGTATTCCCTGGTACTTATGTAATTCTTTATCTAAAATCCAAGCAACACTTAATAGGAAAAGAAATAGCAAAGAGAGGCGAAAAGAACTGTTATTTCCTTCAAAGAATGACAAATGATACATTTTCCACATTAATTTATATCTTGCCTTCATCTCCACAGGCTCGATTAATAAAAGTTGTGCATAAATCATACGAGAGATCATTAAATCCACCGGTTCACAGTGCTGACTAATTGGTAAATAAATACTGCATGAAAATGGTGACGGGTGTAGAGATTCTGTTTTTCTTTTAAAAAGAGAAAAGAAAAAGCTTTATCTACAGCTTTGGTAGATAAAAGCCCACATCTCATCCACTTCAACTTTATAACATTTTTCCAATTTGTTGGAGGAAGATATGCCACAAAATTAGAGCCCCACGGGGGACTATAATCCAGGGTGAAAAGTGTAAAATCAAACAAAAAATTCCGATTCATTTAAGTAGCCAGATGCCTGGAAGTGTGCCCATAAGACATTAGAAACCTGGGGGTGGCCACAGTTTTGTTTTGATTCACTGGTTTGGGAGTGTGTAAATATAAATATAGACAGAGGGAAAGAACAAGACAGGGACAGGACAGGACATAACTCTTTGTTGGGATATCTTGAAAACAACCAAAAAGGCTATTTGTAAATTAGTCTTCTTTCTGAGGTTTATTATTTTTTTTTAAAGTTACTGCTACAGATGAACCATAATCCAAATATAAACAAACTCCAGTCTCACCATTTTCTTTATGGTGAGACTTGAGTTTGAAGCGAGGATGTCCTGCTTGTCAGATGTGAGGCCTTGGGAAAGGTGCTAACCTGCTTCCTTGTCAGTGAAGAGAGATGGTGACGACTTACAAAGATGTCAGGATTAAATACCATGTTTTGTGAAATACACTTAACCTAGGTGCAAGTACAGGGTGAAATGCTCAAGAAATTGTTGTTTTTGTTAATTACCATGCATAGACAATGCTAGTACCCATCTTAATTTTTTAACAGAGAAATGCAATCATGATAGAATTGGACTCCTCAGAGCAAAGACGTGAGTTCATAGAGGTACATGACTATAGACCAGTGGCCCTAAGTAAAATGAGAATTCAGAAGAACCAGGGCTTCTAGCCTTGACCTGCCATGCCCATTTCTCATGAAGACTTGGATATGGCTGCGGGAATGGAAGAGGAAAACTTAGAAATGTTGCAATGTTACCAGAAGGAGAAGCCTTAGTGAGAAAGGACCCCACCGCTCACTGCGAGTCTCTGTCTCGTGATGACAGGTGAGGGAGGCTGAGATTTCTCCTTTAAGTGCCTTCTCTCTGATCAATAATTGGTGGGGAAAGAGGTGCAATGTCCCTGCTCTCAAGCCTCTATCATTCTCCTAGGGGAGACAATTTGCAATGACACACACAAATACACTTACACACTTGCTAAAATTAGAGTCCAATTGGTTTCCTGAGGACATGGTATGCATTCTGCAGTACAAGGGCACGGGGAGCTGTCAGAAGCAGCCAGAGGCTAGTGTCTGTGGCAAAGGGCAAGAGGGTTGTGTCTCCTAGCCCTGCTGCTACGCTTATACTCTTTGAAGTGAGTTGTGGCCGAAAAGGATCTGTTGACCTCTGGAGAGTAAGCTCAGGAGGGGATTCTGTGCAAGAGTGAAAGAGAAAATCCCATTGTTTACCTCTCTTGGGCCTCAAGAGAGAAAGACCATAATGACAATTGTTTGTCTTAACAGAAGGTTTAAACGTTTAATGCTGAGTACTTATTTCTCTATTCTGGGGTCCTAGGAGCCACAACTCCTACTATTTTTTTTTCTTTTTAAGAAAAAGCTAAAATTGAAGTAAAAAAAAAATGGAGGAAAGGAAGGGGGCAAAGTGGGGAAAGGGGAATTGTGAGAATAAGGACGGCACTGAGGGAGACTGGATCTCTTCCTGGGTTTGGAAGACAGCAAGTCCTGACTGAGCACCAGTAAATCGGTGCTGTCCATTGGCGCTTGGCAGCCATTAGAGCGCCCCTCCCCAGGGATATGTGTTTGGATGCAGCAACCCCAGAAATGAGCCAGAACTGGAGAGGAGAACAGTGAGGCTGTCTTCTCTCAAAAACAATGCTACTCCCCTGAAGCCAGACTATCCTACACACATTTCCCCCAAAGCCTAGCTTATTCTGTTTTCTTTCCAAAACCTAAGACAGGAAGCAGCAGTTGTTACACTAACTTCATATTTCTACCCTAAACAGTGAAGCTCCTGTCTCTAGCCACATGAACTTGAATCCCATTTCAGTCCTAGAACTACTTCTCCATAAAGCTAAGTTGCATGAAAAGGCCTTTGCCCCTGCAAAGATTTTCTTTTTCCTTCCAGAAAAATGTGTGGTTTATAAATCAATAGACTGCCTTAGAATTGCTGACCTGTACAACCTCGGAGTCTATCTTATCTTTGATTAAGATGATCCTCAACTTTGGGGGTTGTTTTTACCTGTTATTAATGATGCATACCTTTTGGTTCCTTTCTACTGCACATTGTTTACAGTTTTGTTAAAATTGACACACACAAAAAAATCCTGAAAAGATAGCTTGCTAATATATACTAACATCATCAGAAGCATGATGTAAAAATATTATGAGACATGCAGTATTATGCATATATTAACTTTTATGTTAAGTTATGCAAATATTTAACTTTTAAATTTTTAAATAAATAATATTTAACTTTTAAGTTATGCAAATATTAACTTTTACAATAAATCAGATAGAGATTAAGTCATTTAGCTCAAATTGTGAAGGCTGAACAAGACCCCAAGCGATCACAGAGTCAAATGACAGTCTGGCATGGCTTTAGGAGCCCCTCCCTGTAATCTGTGCCCACACCCCTTCCAACGCTACTTCAATAGTCACGCAGTCTCAGAGGCAGCAAGGGGCCCACGTGTAAACACAGCTTCATAGCTAGGCTTCTAGCGGCTCTCCAGCCAGGTTGCAGTCCCTAGTATCTGCCTATGTGGGGATTCTGGAGCCAGCTCTGGCTGCAGCTGCTAGGGAAGAAGTGTTTGCAGTTTTCCGTTTGCTGAGGAGATGCCTAAGAGATGGAAATCCATTTCCTGTTTATATTGAACCGTTCAACAAACATTAATTAATATTCAACCAGTGTGCAAGGAGGCCTATCAAAGAGTCACAGAAAATATACTTAATATACGTTCCAAAATCCTTAGCGTGTTTATAAGATCTGAACCTTGCCTACCTCTCCAAGCTTATGGTGCACTGTGTACTGAGTGGACTGGATGAACAGTTTCCAGTTCCCTGCTTTCTTTTTCCTCCCAGCCTCCGTACTCCTCCCTCTGCCTGTAACACACCTTTCACTGTATAATATGAGGCTAATTTCTACTAGTGCTGTAAGCTTAAGGTTGATACCATTTACCTGGATAGTGTTCTGTCGCCCCTTGGGTGAGTCTATGTTCCTTTGCCATATGCTCCCATAGCATCCTGAATGTCCCCTTTCAAACACCCCCTTTCAAGCTTATCATTGCTTATATGTCTTTCTTCCCTTTTGCAAATTTCAGGAGGGTAGGGATTATCTCTGTCTTATTTATAACTCTGTTCTAGCCCTTCATGCCTAGTGCACAGTGGCTGTTCCCAGTTTATTGAATTATTATTTCATTGAATAGAATGATTTCTGCCCATAAGGGATCCTATAATAAAAAACAGGTTAAAAAAAAAGTAGATAATTGCTAGAATATATGTAAGTGTGCATGTAGGTTTAGATCTTATTTATGTTCAATATCTACTGTTGCAGATATTTAACCACTCACTATTCATGAGAATGAATTTAAAGCGGCCCAATCTCCGACTACTAAATCTTGTTCCTCTATATGATTCAAGCTTATCCATAGTTTTAGGGGCACAGCATTTAGACTTAACTGAGCTTTTTCTGCAGTACACATTGTCTGGGGTGATTGTGAGCAAAGGTGAAGTGACGGCAAAAGCACCACACTGGGAAAGCATTCAAGACCTCTGTCAGGCAGGTTCTACATACAAATTTCTGAAAAACATTCACTGAAGACTGATTCCACAGAACTCTACTAAGCACCGAGGAGAAACCATAAAAGTCTTAGGAAAACCATTGGCAAGTAACATTCAGTAGTCAACAAAAAATACGTTCTCATCAAGTAGAATTTATTCCAGGATTTCAGGGCTAGTTCAGCATTTCAAAAAGTCTACTAGTGTACAATACCAATTAAGCCACTACTATAAAGTTAAAGTAGATTGAACTGTAGGGTCTAAGTAGAACTTTATTTGTGTGGTTCATCCAAATAGATGGAGAAATAGCTTTTGATTAAAATATAATACTCTTAAGTATTACCAAACAAGTGATAGAAGTGATAGATTTACTTTATCTCATAAAATGAATTTGTCAAACATTTATAGCAAAAATCATACGAAAGGTGAAACTGCAAAGGCATTTTTATTAAGGTCAGGAACTAGATAGCCAGGCTTATTCTTTGCTTATGTTCAATGTTGTGTTGATACTTCTAGACAATGTAATAAGGCATGAAAAGAAGAAAAAAGATGAGTATAACTGAAAATGAAGAAATGCATTTTCCTTTCTTTCTTTTTGTTTTTCTTTTCTTGGTTTTTGCTTGTTTGTTTGTTTGTTTTGAGACAGAGTCTCACTCTACTGCCCAGGCTGGAGTGTCAGGGCATCAGCCTAGCTCACAGTAATCTCAAACTTCTGGGTTCTTTCTGCCTCAGCCTCCAGAGAACCTGGGACTACAGGTGCATACCATAATGCCCAGTTAATTTTTCTATTTTTTGTTGAGATGAGGTCTAGTTCTTTCTCACCATGGTCTTTAACTCCTGAGTTCAAGGAATCCTCCCACCTCAGCCTCCCAGAGTGCCAGGATTATATGTGTGAGCCACTGTGCCTGGCAGAAATATATTTTTCTTATATGTAACAATACAATAGGTTATATAGGAAATCTGAGACAATCTACAAACTACTGAAACTAATAAGTGTCCAGAAACTATCAACTCAACATACAAAAATCAGTAATATTCCATATCCCAGCAATGATCAATTAAAAAATATAATACAAGAAAATCTCATTTACAATAGCAACAAAAGATAAAAGTATGGTAGCCAGCCGCCAAGACAGGTCCTCACTGATTTCCCCCTACTCCCACTGCCTTCTTGATATTCATGCACTTCTGTAGTCTCCTCCCATATAATAAGGCTTATATGCGTAACCAACAGGATACCACAGAAATAATAGTGTATGGCATCCAAGGTTGGGTCATATATCTTATATGCTTTCATCATGCTTTCAACTTCACTCTCTTGAATCCCTTGTGTGTAGAAGCCAGTCACCACATTATGAAGACACTAAAGCAAAGCTAAGGAGAGGCCCATGAGGTAAAGAAGTGAGGCCTCTTGCAAACAGCCAGTAAGCAATTAAGGCTTCCTTCTAAAAGCCATATTGGAAGTAGATCTTCCAGCCCCAGTTAAGCCTTCAGAAGACTGTAGTCCTGACTGACATCTGAACTAAAGTACCATGAAATAGTCTGAGCTAGAATCACACAGCTGAGCTGCTTCTGAATTCCTGACCCTCAGAAACTGTGAAACAATAAATATTTGTTGTTGTAAATAGGCAGCAATAGATAAATAATTTTTAATAAAAAAGCAATAAATATATTTAGGAAAAAATATATAAAATAATTTTATAAGAAACATATTTTTAAAACATTGTTGAATGACATAAAAGATAAACTGAGTAAGTTGAATAGGTATAATATGTTTTGCTTATAAGGATACAAATTCTTTCCAGTTTAAACTACATATTCAAGGCAAAATTCCAACCTGCTTTTTATGCAACTTGATGAGCTAATCCTAAAATTCACATGTGGCTCACCTATAGCACAGTGGTTATGGCGTCAGCCACATACAATGAGGGTGGCAGGTTCAAACCCAGCCCAGACCAGCTAAACGACAAGGACAGTTGTAACCAAAAATAGCTGGGCATTGTGCAGGGTGCCTATAGTCCTAGCTACTTGGGAGGCTGAGGCAAGAGAATTGCTTAAGCCCAAGAGTTTGAGGTTGCTGTGAGCTGTGACACCACAGCATTCTACCAAGGGTGACATAGTGAGACTCTGTCTCAAAAATAAAAAAATAAAAAAAAATAAAATTCATATGGAAGATCAGAAGAGCAAAGATGGCCTGGTGCGGTGGCTCACACTTGTAATCCTACCATTTTGGAAGGTGGATTGCTTAAGCACAGGAGTTCAAGACCAGCCTGAGTAAGAGTGAGACCCTATCTTTGCTAAAAATAGTAGCTAGCTTTACATCCTAGCTGGGTGTTGTGTTGGGTGCCTATAGTCCCAGCTTATTGAGCCCAAGAGTTTTAAGGTTACTGTGAGCTATAACAACCACAGCTGTGAGCTACTCAGAGTGACAGAATGAGGCTCTTTGTCTAAAAAAAAAAAGGGTAAAGGATATTCAAGAAAAATTTGAATAATGATACCAGATGTGTGTGGGGAGATGGGACTTGTCTCTCAAATTCCTGCACGGCAAACTTTATTACAAATTTGTTATAATTAAGACAGTGTGGCTTTGTCCCAGAGATAGACAAACAAATTGATGGAATATACTGGAAAGGCCGGAAATACACTAGGAATCTTGATCTATGTGGTAGACAGAATAATGCCCTTTCTCTTCCCCTGATCCCATGATGCTGACACCCTAGTCCTCCAAATCTGTGAATATGTTTGGTTACATAGCAAAAGGGAATTAAGGTCACATATGACATTAAGGTTGCCAATCAGCTGACCTGGCTTTAGAATAGGGGGACATTATCTTAGATTATTTGGGTAGGACCATTGTAATCACAAAGTCCTTAAAAGTGGACCCAGGAGGCAGAAAAAGTTAGTTTCAGAAAGATGACACTATGAAAATGGATTGGCCTGGCTTCGCTGGTTTTGAAGATAGGGGAATTGGGACTATGAGCCAAGGAACATAGAAGGCACCTATCTAGAAGCTGGAAAAAACAAAGACATGATTTCTCCCCCAGACCCCCCAGAAGGAATGCAGCCCTGCCAACAATTTGAGTTTAGCCTAGTGGTAGCCATTTTGGTTTTCTGACCTCAAGAGCTATAATACAATAAATCTGTGTTGTTTTAAGCTACTAAATTCATGGTAATTTGCTACAGCAGTGATAGGAAACTAAAACCATCTATGACAGAGATGCTTTAGGGGAAGAATGCACTATTCAATAAGTGAAGCAGGACCAACTGGTTATGCACACAGAAATAAAGAAAATTAATTATAGTCCACATATTATATATAAAAATAAATTTGAGATGGAGCAAGTACTTACATTTAACAAAATGTATAAAGTTTAATGTCTTTATGAGTTTGAGGTGGGAAAATTTTTTTAAAACAAGTATACAACTCATAAGCCATAAGGAAAAGAAACTAATAAAACTGACTATATATTAAAATTAAAATCATCTGTTCAGTAGAAGAAGATACTATATACAGACATAGAAGACAAGACATAGGCTAGGAGAATACATTTGGAAAGCATATAACCCCCAAAGTATTAAGAGCCATACTATAGAAATAATTCTATAAAAAAAAGATAGCCTGTAAAAAAATGGGCAAAGGACATGAATAGGCAGTTTGTAAAAAAAGAAATTCCAATTCTTATTAATGTATGAGAAAGTGATTATCTTTATTATTAATCAGACTTAAGCAAAGATTAAAAAAAATTGTGTTTCTGACTGAGAAATTTATTTTTTTAATGTGAAAATTCTAAGAGTTGCTAAGAATGTGGAGAAAAGGAAGTCTGCTGGTGTGAGTGCAAATTTGTATTACATTTTTGGAGAGCAATTTGGCAATATTTTAAACAATAGATGTACATCCTGTATGGCTCACCAATTCCCTTCTAGGGATTTATATACCCCAGAAAACTCACTGTGCTTGCATAAGGAGATATTTAAGAACATTCGTCACAGCATCATTTATAATAGTGAAAAATTTTGAATGGACTATTATCAGTGAAAAAAGGGAATAGATATTGTGTTATAGTCATAAAGTTAATGAGAGTGCTATATACATCAACAGGGATAAATATTAGAAACATTTCAAGTAAAAAGAACTCTGAAGAGTGATAAAAATAATTCGCATTTATACAAAGTTTTAAAACATGCTATTTGTGCTTTTATATATATAAGCACATTTTTGTGGGACCGAAACCTTATATAATCTGGGGAGTCCTCTTTAAAGAAATGAACATAAAATTATAAATATAAAATTATGAGACTGACGGTGCTGCCTACTGCGCTAAGGAGGCAAGCAATATAAATATAAAATTAGATACAAAATTGAATATTAATTTTTTTAAGTGAAGTTTATTTATTTTTATTTATTTATTCATTTTTTGTTTGTTTGTTTGCAGTTTGGCCAGGGCTGGGTTTGAACTCACCACCCTTGGTATATGGGACCAGCACCCCACTCACTGAGCCACAGGCACTACCCAATATTAATTTTTAATAAGAAAAATTATAACAAATTATTAGTATAAATTTATAAAAGCCGACAAACACAACAATAAAACTCAATAAAACAGATTGATTGAATTCCGCCGGCGCAGGAGCCTCTGCAGAGAGAGAGAGCGCGAGAGATGGAGATGGACAAACGAATTCATTTAGAGCTGCGGAACAGGACGCCCTCTGATGTGAAAGGACTCGTCCTGGACAACTGTTGGTCAAATGAACGCAAAATTGAAGGCCTCACAGATGAATTTGAAGAACTGGAATTCTTAAGTACAATCAACGTAGGCCTCTCCTCAGTTGCAAACTTACCAATGTTAAACTTAAGAAGCTTGAACTAAGTGATAACAGAATCTCAGGGGGCCTGGAAGTATTGGCAGAAAAGTGACCGAACCTCACGCATCTCAATTTAAGTGGCAACAAAATTAAAGACCTCAGCACACTAGAGCCACCGAAAAAGTTAGAAAACCTCAAGAGCTTAGACCTTTTCAATTGCGAGGTCACCAACCTGAATGACTACTCCTCCCACAACTCAGGTATCTCGATGGCTATGACAGAGACAAGGAGGTCCCTGACTCAGATGCTGAGGGCTACGTGGAGGGCCTGGATGACGACGAGGAGGAGGATGAGGAGGAGGAGGAGGAGTATGATGAAGATGCTCAGGTAGTGGAAGATGAGGAGGACGAGGATGAGGAAGAAGAAGGTGAAGAGGAGAATGAAGGTTATAATGATGGGGAAGTAGATTTTGAGGGAGATGAAGAAGATCCTGGTGAAGAAGAAAGGGGTCAGAAGCGAAAACGAGAACCTGAAGATGAGGGAGAAGATGATGACTGAGTGGAGTAACCTATTTTGAAAAATTCCTATTGTGGGCTCAGCGCCTGTGGCTCAACAGGCTAAGGCGCTAGCCACGTACACCTGAGCTGGCGGGTTCGAATCCAGTCCGGGCCCGCCAAACAATAATGACGGCTGCAACCAAAAAATGGCCGGGCGTTGTGGTGGGCGCCTGTAGTCCCAGCTACTTGGGAGATGGAGGCAAGAGACTTTCTTGAGCCCAGGAATTGGAGGTTGCTGTGAGCTGTGATGCCACAGCACTCTATCCAGGGTGACAGCTTGAGGCTCTGTCTCAAAAAAAAAAAAAAAAAGGAAAAATTCCTATTGTGATTTGACTGTTTTTACCCACATCCCCTCCCTCCTTCCAAACCCTGCCCCCCTGAAACTTAGTTTTTTCTGATTGTAATGTTGCTCTGGGAACGAGAGGGAAAAAGTGTACTGGGAGTTGTGGGGGAGGGGGAAGGGAGGAATAAAATACGATTTTTACTGCCACTCTTTATTTTTTCCCCTACTTTTTCTTTGTATCTGGTTTTTGTCCCTATAAATGTGATAACTGAGTACACACAAAGTGAGCATTTGTTCCTTACTCTCACAGAGGATGGTTTGGAGTTCTCCTACATTTCCGGGTGTTCCCCAGGTCTCTTGAGTTGCTTGGAAGGCCATGGCAGGCCTCAGTGTGGTCACTCAAAGCCCAGGAGGGGCCGAGTACCGGCCATATCTTTAACTCTTGCTCTAGTTCACGTGATTTCTGCTTTTCTTGGGCCTGCTAGAAGCATCCAACGCCCAGGTTTGTAAATAGCAACCTAAAGGCGTATTTTGGCACTGGTTTGGGGACATTCCTCATCTCTCGTCCCCTCTCCCCCTTCACAGATGGTGGTGGGCTTCTCTCTATAAAGAGGACTCTGATGTTACTACCCTTGAGAGCTTATGAACCAGAGAGTGAAAACAGCAGGCTTATGAGTTATAAGTAGAGAGGATTTGGTAATTAAAAGAGAAGAAATAAACCCTTAAACGTCAACCTCATAAAAGAAAAAAAAAAACAACTGTCCTATCTTATTCTGTAAAATATTAGAACACTTTGTTTTACAAAAATGATGAGAGAATTCTTCCAGATGTAATTCTGTGCTTAGAACATTTTTATAAACCTAAGCACTGGAGACATTGCAGCATGTCGGCTGGTTCTTTTTTTGTTTTGGGGTTTTTGTTTGTTTGTTTGTTTGTTTTTTTCATATACCCGAGCACGGAAAAACTAAGGCCAAATTGTATTTTCTTACCTAGTGGAAATCTGAAATGACTGCAAAATCCTAGTGAATGTACAGATTTGCTTTCATGTCCCTCTTCTGGATTGCTTTAGAAGTGATGTGTTATTTCCTAACCCATGTTTCATCTGTTTAAAAGAACATCTGCACCAGTTTTTCTCCTGCCCCTCAGAAGAGCCAAACTTTGAGTTTTATGTCTGTTTGTCATTGATAAATTTCAATAAATCTTTTTATACAAAAAACTCAATAAAACAATTAAATTACAGTATTATTATAAACTATTAAACATGCCTTTATAATACCATTTTTCTTACATTTGTTAGCAGCAATCTTTTTGACTCCAATTTTGTAAATTTCTATAGAGAGTGAAAAAAAAATTCCATCTTTTCTCTAGCCTGGTTGATCAACAAATTTAAGGGAAAAAATGGTACTTCTCTAAGGAATGTCGGTTTCTCTGTGTAATAGCATGGTCCTTTGACCTCTCTAGGCACGACTCTCAGGGCAGTCTGGGCTATAGGCGCTGAGCAAGGAGCAGGGTTGCGTATGGTGCAGGGAGAGCCACCAGGTGCAGATTCATCTTAGAAGGTGGGAGGCTGTGGAGGTAGTGCTGGCAGTGCCAGGACAACTAACTTCAGACCTGGAGTTGTCCCCCAGGCTTGGGTGATGCTCCAGGTTTCCAAGCAGTGGCTGTGGCTGCTTCCTGGACAACAGCGCTGACAACTTTTGGGCCTTGGAGGATATGGTGGGATTGAGTGGCTGAAATTCCTTAGCTTCAGGATAAAATGGCTTCTGCCTATTTATTTTTATTTATTTATTTTTTTGAGACAGAGTCTTAAGCTCTCGCCCTAGGTGGAGTTGCTGTGGCGTCACAGCTCATAGCAACCTCTTACTCTTGGGCTTAAGTGATTCTCTTGCTTTAGCCTCCCAAGTAGCTGGGACTACAGGCACCTGTCACAAAGCCCAGCTACTTTTTTCATTGCAGTTGTCATTGTTGTTTTAGCAGGCCCGGGCCAGGTTCGAACCCTGCCAGCACCGGTGTATGTGGCTGGCACCCTACCCACTGAGCTACGGGTGCTGCTGCTTCTTCCTATTTAGTAAAACTATAAAACATGGCAGGGGGTCAGCACCTGTAGTTCAGTGGTTAAGGCACCAGACACATACACTGAGGATAGTGGGTTCCAACCTGGCCTGGGCCTGCTAAACAATAATGACAATTACAACAACAATAACAAAAAATAGTCAGGTGTTATGGCGGTGCCTATAGTCCCAGCTACTTGGAAGGCTGAGGCAAGAGAACCGCTTAAGCCCAAGAGTTTGAGGTTGCTGTGAGCCGTGAAACCATGGAACTCTCCTGGGGGAGACAAAGTAAGACTCTGTCTCAAGAAAATAAACAAACAAACAAACAAACAAACAAACAAAAAACGTGGCAGGGAATGAAATGAAAATTCAGGACAGTGTGAGTAAAACTACAGGGATAAGGCTCGGCACCTATGGCTCAAGCGGCTAAGGCACCAGCCACATACTCCTGAGCTGGCAGGTTTGAATCCAGCCCTGGCCCACCAAACAACAATGACGACTGCAACCAAAAAACAGCTGGCCGTTGTGGCAGGCGCCTTTAGTCCCAGCTACTTGGGAGGCCGAGACAGGAGACTCGTTTGAGCCTAGGAGTTGGAGGTTGTTGGGAGCTGTGATGCCCATAGCACTCTACCCAGGGCAACAGCTTAAGGCTCTGTCTCAAAAAAAAAAAAAAAACTACAGGGATAAGAGAAGAAGGATAAAATTAAGACAAGGTAATGGAGGCAGATTTCAATTTTGTTCATTTAAATTTAAATTTAACAAAACTTGAAGCAAATACGATAAGATGGTAAGACCTATTAATTATATCAGTGTTTTCATATTTTTCTTCTCTTCTGGGTGTTTGAAATATTTTATAATTATATTAAAAAAGTCAAAGCCCTAACAATTGCTGTTGTGACTGACAGCACCCCTACTGTGCTCAAGTGACTTGGAAAGGTCTTGTTCACGGAAAGCATATTGTTTACAGATCTTAAAGCTTTCCAATTGGTAGGCTGATTTTCCAGCTCTTGCAAGCCACAGTTTCTCCACTTACCCACTTATGCAACCAAGAGGTATACTTCTATTGCCTTTGTATGAATAACCACTACTCCACAGTAACATGTTCTATAAACTTGCTGAGTAATTAAATTCAACCAATAACTTTTAGTTTGCCCAGATTTATAGACGAATGAGAAAATAGATTTCTTAAAAACAATCACTTGTTCCCTAGACTGTAAGGATTTTAGTTACAAAGTCATTTTTCTTTTTTTTATTCTTTTTACTCTGTCGCTGTGCATAGAGTGCTCTGGTATAGCTCACAGCAACCTCAGACTCTTGGGCTCAAGTGATCCTCCTTGCCTTAGCCTCCCAAGTAGCTAGGACTTACAGGTGCCCTTCACAATGCCTGGCTAGGTTTTTTTCTATTTTTAGTAGAGACAGGGTCTTGCTCTTGCTCAGGCTGGTCTCCAACTCCTAAGCTCAAGCAATCTACCTGCCTCGGCCTCCTAGAGTACTAGGATTACAGGTGTGAACCATCATGCCAGGCTATAAACCATTTTTCTAAGAAAGTGCCTAGCAGTTTGGAGCCTGAGGTAAGCTTTCCAGGCCCTCCATGTAATGCTACCACCTGCTGGGGATGGCACAATTCCTGAGAGGGGAGGGGGGCATAGATCATAAATATCTACTTGTTAAAGCAAGTTTTGCAGTGAACCATGACAATATTTTAGCAGTTAGTTCAGAGAGACGAGTGCAAATTGTAAATAATACGATGAATTCATTACTAGCCTAGATTATTTAATACATTTTTAACAAAGCACAAATTATGTAAAATACACATTTTAGCAGTAATTAGGTAATTAAGTATCCGCCATGTTTACCTTGGGATGCTTTTGAAATCCTTCAGCAGAAAATGAACACTATGGTTCCAAAACCCACTCACCGGAAACTACTTTTGATATTACTTATTTAAAACAAAGTACTTCAGAGAATCTCAGGAGAAGATGAAACTTCAAATACTCAACAGCTGTTCTGTTTTAAAAGTCCAGCTCAGCCCTTAAAATGGTGCTTTCGTCAGATGGCTATGATCAAAATTCATCTGCCTTTTTATTCTCTTGGCCACCTCAGCCCCTTCCCCACAAACAGCTTCCCTGAAGTTTTAAGCTACGTGTAATCCCCCGACATTACAACCTCAAAGGCAGCAGGCTGCGACCTTGTGTGTGTGAGAAGCACTTTCTCTCTCCTGCTGACAGCTTGCCTGTGATGTGGAGATGGCATATGCTCCTCCTGCTGCTTCATCATGAACCCTCGAGGTGAAGACGGGGGCCCAGCCCAAAGCACACAGGTATGGCTGTGTATGCAGCCTTGTTTAGAGAGGGTTAGGCAGAATATGAAATTTATTTCTAAAATGTTCAACAGGAAAAACATTCCTGTGTGTGTTCACATGTACAGTACACGCAGATTCTCACATCTCCTGCAGTTCTAGAACACTCTGCAGTTTGAGCAAAATCTTTCCTCTTCACCTTTAACATTTGGAAGTGCTTGAGGTTGGAGAAAAACATTTTCATAAGCGTTTGATGTGAAGGAGCTCCAGGCAGTGGGAGAGAGCTTCGGTTCGCATTTCAGAAGCTCCTCAGGACTTGGGAAGAGGAGCTAATGAAATGTTTCTCTGCTTAAAGTCCCTTACCGGAAAATGAATCTTCTAACATTTAAGATATTCCATTTTAAAGCGCACAGTAATATTAAGCATTACCCAAACGCCACGATACTCTGATGGGGGGTTGAGCCCATCATCTCCTCTGAGGAATTCATATCCTTGTCATCTCCAACCTCATGCTGCTAAATAGAGTTGCTGAGTCACAGATTCGTGGCATTTATTCATGAATCCAGACACTGAAGAAACCTAGCTTTCATATATGAGGTAGCAAACAAAAATGAAGACTAAAATTTTTTAGCCCTTTAATACTAACTGGTAGCTAGCTGATTCCTAGCTAAGTATCAGCCTATCTATTCAACCAGCATTTATCATCTGCCAGCCAGGTAACAGATGCTATCACAGGACTCCCTGGGCATACCTGAAACAGGTACAGACTCTGCCCTCAAGGAGATTAAAATCAGACTCTGTCCTCAGGGAGATTAAAATCAAAGGTAAAAATACATTTTCAGGGAAGTGATAAATTAGAGGCGATTGGTTCACTCTGGATGTTTAAATTTTTTGTTGTTGGTGGTTGAGACAACAAGAGTCTTACTCTGTTGCCCCAGCCAGAATGCAGTGGCATCATCATAGCTCACGGCGACCTCCAGCTCCTGGGCTAATACGACCTACTTGCCTCAACCTCATGAGTAGCTGGGACTACAGATGTACTCCACCACACCTGGCTAATGTTTTTGATTTTGTGTAGAGATCAGGGTCTGGCTCTTGCTCAGGCTGGTCTCAAACTGCAGGCCTGAAGCGATGCTCCTGCCTGGGCCTCCCAAAGTGCGAGGGTTGCAGGGGTGGGTCACCTTGCCTGGTCCCCCAACACGCTTTTCCATGATGGACTCAGGTGCTACAATCCTGCCTCTCCTTTGCCGTATAACTCTTGGTTAGACTGCCGACAGGGGGCGCTACTGGGAGGCTGCGAGGCCAGAAGGGGAAGGAGGAATTTACTTTTCCCTATTTCCTTTTTGTTCCCCCTTTTTGATCCCCCAGCAGCAGATCTTTATCCATGTAGCAACAGTTGATTTCAGCAGCAGCAGCAGTTCCAGTTGGAGGTATCCCCGCCCTTCCCGGAACCAGCCTCAGCAATCTCCTCCGAGACCATTTGGACGGTGACCCTAGCCAGAGGTCTGGATTTCAGCCTTCTGAGGCCCCTCCCCCCTGAGTTCTATCAAAGCAATCACATCTTCTCTCTGTTCCTCTAGTGTCGGGAGCGGTAGCTGCTTCCTAAAGTTATTAAATCTGGATACTGTTCTGTTTCCATTTGCTTTTTCAGTTCTCTAATATTGGTTAACAACCAACAAATCGTTAAGTTGTTAAATTCTTTAAAGAAAGAGGCCCATATAGGGAGTCTGGGGGCTTGGAGCTAACTGGGACTGTGTTCCTAATTGCCATGTGATCTTGGACAAACTGCTTAAATTTCTGGAGTCTTCATGTCTTTTTGTAAACTAAAGGGCTGCTATTCACAGATCTCTAAATACCCTTCCAGCTATGAGATTCTAGGAGGTGATGGGTATCGTTTAAGGCCTCTTTGTAATAAGGGGGTTTTCTATTCAAGGCGCCTGTGGCTCAAAGGAGTAGGGCATCGACCCCATATGACAGAGGCGGCGGGTTCAAACCCAGCCCTGGCCAAAAACTGCGAAGAAAGAAGAAAAATCTGCCCCTGCCAGTTACCATTTGTTAAACTTGGACAACCTCTTTCGTATAAAAAATGATGCTTGTTTTTCCCTCAATTTTAAAGTATCAGGTATACGTGTACTAGAGAAAATGTAGAAAGCATAGGTAAGTATATTAGGGAAGAAAATAAAGATTGCTCATGAGTCTGTTACCTGAGGTAACTATTTTAGGGTATTTCTCTCCATCATGTCAATCAGATGTTGTGAGCCTTGGGCCATATTTGCCCACTGCTGTTTTTGTATAGTCTGTGAGCTAAGGATGGTTTTTTACTTTTCTAAATTGTTGGTTAAAAAATCCTCCAAAGAGTACTCATATTTTGTGGCAAATAAAAATTATATGAAATTCAAATTTATTGGGACACAGCCATGTTTGTTTATGAGCCCTCTATGCTTCTTTCCCCCTACAATGGCAGAGTTGAATAATTACAACAAAGACTTGTTGGCTTGCAAAGCTTAAAATATTTACTTTCTGTTTTCCTACAGAAAACATTTGCTGACCCCAAAATAGATAAAATTAGTCTAAATATGTGTATATATATGTATATATAATTATATTATCTACTTTATAGTGTACTTTTTTCTCACAACATACAAACAACTGTAAATGTTCTTTATAAACCCAATTTTAATTAATATTAATTAATAGGGCCCTGCTATTATATCATTTAAGATATACTGTAATTCAAACATTCTTCTTTTGTTAGACATTTGATTTATTTTCACTTGCAAATGCTGCAGATACCCTCAGGCATAAATATTTTCACCATATCTTTGATTATTTTCTTTTCTTTTTTTTTTTTTTTAGAGACAGAGTCTCACTTCATCACCCTTGGTAGAGTGCCGTGGTGTCACAGCTTACAACAACCTCCAGCTCTTGGGCTTAGGTGATTCTCTTGCCTCAGCCTCTCAAGTAGCTGGGACTACAGGCACCCACCACAATCCCCGGCTATTTTTTTGTAGCATTTTGGCCGGCATCAGATTCGAACCCACCACTCTCCGTATATAGGGCTGGCGCCCTAGTCACTGAGCCATAGGTGGCGCCCTCTTTTATTATTTTCTTAGATTCCTGGGAGGGAGATGATTATAGTAAAGTATATGAACCATTGCAGATACTCTAAAAACCAGTTCGTATACCCATTATTCTCAGTGAATGAGAGCGTTCATTTCCCTGGACCCTTCTGAATAGTAACTATGAAAGGAGGTGGGGAGGGGAAGCAGAAAAGGAGAAGAGGAAGAGGAAGAGAGAGAAGAAGGAGTGAAGATTGAGATTGATTGGTTAGGTCTGGGTTCATTTACCTCTATGACCACATTTCCTCTTCAATGTAATGGGAGTGAGAGTTCTAGGAACTAAAAGGTTTGCTTTGAGGATGAAAAAAGATCTGAAAACACTTTGTCAATTGTTAAAGCACAATCACTGTGCTCATAATTACTATCTTGATTCTAGAAAGCTATTCATATATGGTATATATGAACCAGCCATTTCTCACCCTTTGTGGGGAGGGGGAACAACTCACCATAACTGTCCTTTTTATGAGAGAATCATGTCTTAACTTTACAAAGAGAATTTCATCCTTGCATTACATTCTTAAAATTAGATCCATGTGTTTCTTTTAATTAGTATTTGATACAGTATTAATATTCTTATTTATCTTCTGCATGCCATATGGATTAAATTCTCATTACCTTTGATCTTAATACGTTTAAAATATGTAAATCAGCAGACACCCTCTTTAAAGCAGTGTTTTCATCCCTGTCTATTATTACCTTGGGCAAAAGGAAAATATCTGCATTGCAAAAAAAATCCCCAAATTGTGTTGAAATCCTAAAAACCATATACTACACTGGTCAATCTCCATAAATCAAATAGTGGCCAAGTGAAAATAAAGCCAGTTAGAATTGAGTATTTCTTAAACCTGATGAAGATTAAGGAGAGGCCACCATGTGTGCCTAATGTAAAGACTCACATTTCAGGGGCCTTGTGATCTAGTTAACTTTAGTAAATAGACACAATAAAGCATTTCTGATGAACGAATACATACACGTATGTTATATTAAGTGTCTTAGTGTTCTGTAGGGCAGAGTCTTCTTTGTTTTGAGCTGCTGGAAGTCATTTTGCTTTTCTTGGTCTTTAGTTTCTTACATTACAAAATGAAGAGATTAGGTTGGTGAATTCTAAAGCATATTTCCGCTCTAATCTCTAATAAATAATAACGAGGAAGTCATAGAACACAACTGAGACTATAGTTAATTACCAGAGTGACTAGGGAGAAAAAATGGCATCTATGATTGATTGATGGAAATTAATCTAAACAGGATCATTCATGTGTCTTTTGATGATCACATCTAGTCTTTTAAAAGCTCCTTTTCCTTTTTATTTCAAAATATTAAGGGAGTACACATGTTTTTGGTTACACGGATCACTTTTGTAATGCTTGAGGCCTGACTGTCAGTGAGCCCATAACCCAATAGTGTTCACTGCATCCATTAGGTTGGTTTTTGCCCGTCCCCTTCTCTCCCCCTGCCGCCCACTATTTGATTTCCACCGAGTTTTGCTTCCCTCTGTGCACATATCTGCTCATTAGTAATTTCCAATTTAACAGTGAATACATGTGGCATTTGTTTTTCCTTTTCTTATATATTTCACTTAGGATAATGGTCTCCAATTCTATCCAAATTGTTGAAAAAGGCATTAATTCAGGCGGTGCCTGTGGCTCAGTGAGTAGGGCACTGGCCCCATATACCAAGGGGGGTGGGTTCAAACCCAACCCCGGTCAAACTGCAACAACAACAAAATAATACCTGGGCGTTGTGGCGGGTACCTGTGGTCCCAGCTACTCGGGAGGATGAGGCCAGAGAATTGACTAAGCCCAAGAACTGGAGGTTACTGTGAGCTGTGACAGCACTGCACTCTACTGAGGGCAACAAAGTAAAAAAAAAAAAAAAGCATTAATTCATTCTGTGTTAAGATGGAATAAGTAGTACTCCATAGTATAGGGATCTGATAATTAAGTTCATGAACTCGTCCTAGAAAAATTGCTGCAGTTCTCACCCCTGGCTGTCACCATGGTCACCTTTGAAGTACTCCCCTTGGGATGCTTTGCATCAACACCTGCACCTGCTTCACCTTTCAAAGCAGTTTTGGAACTCTTTTTCTGGAATGTCCATAAAGCTATAGTCATATTACCCTTGATGTCTTAAATGTCATCAAAATCTCTTCCTTTCAATATTTCCTTTATCTTTGGGTAAAGAATAAAGTCACTGGGGGCCAGATGAGGTGAGTAAGGAGGGTGTTCTAATAGTTATTTGTTTACTGGCTAAAAACTCCCTCACAGACAGTGCCATGGGAGCTGGTGCATTGTCATGACGTAAGAGTCAAGAGTTGTCTGAGATTTTCAATTAAGATTTTCTCTCTTATTTGGTCTTCTATGCTTCTTAAAGTCAGCCCATGATTTAATGAATTTTTACAGTGTTTCTCTCTGTTCTGCTTGTTAATGGCTGCCCTGAACTCTTTTCATCAGTGACACTTTCTCTCCCCTCATAAAAAGTGTTTAATCCATTTGTTCACTGCTATTTTCTTTGGGACATTGTCCCCATAACCTTGTACTAACATGCTCCTGACTTAACTTCCACTTTTGCCAAGCTTAACAAGAAATTTACAAATGTTTGTTCATTGCTCTAATTTGAACTCTTGACATTCTCATGACAGTACACAAAAACACACAACAGCAGTAATGAACACCACTCAGCAAGACACCACCACATGTCAACATGAACACAACTATGAAACACTGGTATAACAAGGTTATGAAACTATACCAAGTTGTTTGTACAGTGCTGCCAATGTAAGTGCACAGTGGCAAGTTCTCAAAATTAATTGCCAGACCTCATACATACACATTTTGTTAATCCACTCATGAATTGCTGGCCACTTGGGTTGATTCTACATCTTTGCAATTGTGATTTGTGCTGCAATAAACATTCAAGTGTGGGTGCCTTTTTTTTTTGTAGAGACAGAGTCTCACTTTATCGCCCTGGGTAGAGTGCCGTGGCGTCACACTGCTCACAGCAACCTCCAGCTCTTGAACTTAAGCGATTCTCTTGCCTCAGCCTCCCAAGTAGCTGGGACTACAGGCACCCACCACAGCGCCCAGCTATTTTTTTGTTTTGCAGTTCGGCCGAGGCCGGGCTTGAACCCGCCACCCTCGGTATATGGGGCCGGCGCCCTACTCGTTGAGCCACAGGAGCCACCCAAGTGTGGGTGCCTTTTTGATAAAGCTTTTTCCTTTTCTTAAAAAAATTAAATATATATTAGCATTATCTTTTCACTTAATTTAAATATTCATCTAGCTTGTGCTGGAACAGTCATTCCTTCCACTTAGAGCTTATTTAGAAATGGAATTTAGGAGAACTTTTCATCAATAAAATGTCAATCAAGTAACATAAGCATTCCACTAATTGCTAACAAATTAATCCTGTTTACTTATAAAGTTAATTGTTTTTTCTCAGTTCATTTTGCTTTGGAAAATAAACAGTTATCTAGACTTAAAATGGCACTGATAGTTCTCTTTGGATCATAGACTGATGTTCTTAGGCCTAGACATAGTTCTTTTTGGAAGAATTTATTTTGAATTAATCACATGGGTACTGATTCTACGATCCTTTTGTACTTTGATTTCCAAGTATCCTACAAATTATTAAATAATGTCGTTTGACTCTAAATACAGTTAAATTTTGCTGGTATAACATAGTGTGCATATATATATATATATATGGTCCCCTAGGAGCAGTACAATTTCCAGAATAACAGAATTCTCCCATAGAGAGTGGCTCTGCCTTAGAGATTTGCAGTGTAGCCTTAAAAAATACACACCTGTTAATAGAGCCCTATCCCTGATGAGTAAGACACAGTAACTATCTGTAAGGCACAACCAAAATACAGAGCATGGAAGATCAGAGTTTATACGATAAATTACTGAAGGGATAAAGAGGCTTGGGACTGTCCAGAGGAAAAGCAGTCATGTACTATTTCTCAGATTGGCCTGGAATAAATGAGAAACCAAGCATAGATTCACAACATAGATTACATTGTTCATGTGTTTCTCAAACTGAGTGAAATATAGTTGTAGGTATTTATGTTTGTTGAAATTATTTCATTGCTTGGTGAAAGCTGGCTAGTGTAAATGTTAAATCTATACAAATGTTTCTATCTCAGTAAACATTAGTCTATGTCAAAAGCACACGTTTAGGAGGTAGTCCTAAATCAGAAGGGAGATGTTATTGGTGAGCCTTTTAGGATGATGAGGTAGACTCATTCATTTCCCAGCTATGTTCCTAGCACCAGAAGGAAGAAAGGGCACTGAGAGCCTCAAGGACAAGGCTGTGGGAACTTTAAATGCTTATTATTTTTTTTTCCACTGGATGTTCTTCTTGGAGGCCTCTCAGCATTACAATAGGTTGCTGGGATGACATTAATTTTTTTAAATAACTATTTGTTCTGATGTCTGTACAATAATTGAGAACTGCCTGGATATCTGCAAACCACTGTGAAAAATTTCAAGCAAAGAATCCAAAAACAAGGCCAGGATAATGTGCAAATGGCTATTTCTTTAAGAACAAATAAAATAGTCATTTGCTAAGTACAATCAGCCATTCCAGCCTTATACTAATGACTAAAGAAAACTGCCAGAAAGCAGCATTAGGCATCTTACAACACTAACTAGAGTCATGTGTATTGCCCTGGAGCAAGGACATCCAGAGCCCAGGCTTCGGAGAAGGAAATGACTGGTTCAAACTTGGCTCTGACACTTTCTGGCTATATCTGCATGGCAATGTACCCAACCTTTAGAAGCAGAAGTTTCCTCATCTGTGAAATGGGAATATTCTATTATTATGTTCAAGGAGGTCCACTATGAAAAAAATTTATTATATGTCTCATTACATAAGGCTGCCTAGCATAAGAAAAGGAGCAAATAAAAAGAAAGATAAACACACCAACCCAACTCCAGCCCTTCATGTTCTACATTCAGGTCTCCCTTTCCTCCAAACACTGTTCCCCTACTCCTGCTACAGCAGCTCAGAGAAGCTGGTTTTCTCTCCAGATTGGAAAACTCTTTTCTTCAGCCAAGAAGTTTTGTATAAGGTCTAAATCTGACTTCATGAGATCTGAAACAATAGTTCTGGCAGCTCAATGTATTAATCTTGGATCTTCCTCCAGGATCATACCAGTGTCTGAGTCTCCTTAATCCTCTTCCAAATTAGTTAAAAAGTATTTAGGTGGGTGGAACACCCTCATGTGCAAATAATCCATGTTGCCTTATAATGAGGACCTTTCACAAATAGCCAGGTCCTGCAGAAAGACCTGGAAAAACAGTCTGCATTCTAGGATTTAGGAAATAAAAGAGCACAACATTTCCACGACTCTCAGTTTTTAAGTAAAGCTTGAAAAAATGATGAGAAATGAGTCTACTGCTGATGCGAGTAGCACACAGTTCAAGTGCAGGCCCATGAATCCCACAGTTTGTGATTTTATCCTATCTAAGATACCACATTAATGTGAAGAGCAGAACATATTACTTGAGTATTATTTAAAATTACCCCTTTTCCCACCCTCTTGGTGCCCTTGCTTCCTCCTGGGGCTGCAAAGGGGAGAGGCAAAAATGAGATACTGACTTTAACTTTTGGAAGAAGGGCTGAAGAGCCCAGCTATGGAAAGGTAAATACAGAGCGAAGAAACAAAGCCGGCACTCTAGTGCTCCCAGGAGTAGTATTCGGGTCCCTAATAACAAGAACGTGTGTAGCCAGGTGCAGTGGCTCACGCCTGTAATCCTAGCACCCTGGGAGCCCCAGGCAGGTGGATCGCTTGAGCTCTGAAGTTTGAGACCAGCCTGAGCAAGAGTGAGACTCCATCTCTACTAAAAATTGAAAAGAAGCCAGGTGTTGTGGTGGGCGCCTGGAGACCCAGCCACTCAGGAGGCTGAGGCAGGAGGATCACTGGGACCTAGGAGTTTGAGGTTGCGGTCAGCGATGATGCCACAGCACTCTACCCAGGGTGACAGGATAATTTTGTCTCAAAAAAAAAAAAAAAAAAAGAAGAAGAAGAAGAAAAGAAAAAAAGTGTAGGCATGATGATTAACAAACAAAAAATGACATTCACAATTTTATGAATTTGTAGAATTCTAAGGTGTTATTTCTACTTGTTTTTCTCCCCTCCCACCCACCCTCACTAACAATATAGAAGGGAAAAATGGCAGACTGGCTGTCCAAAAATATCTGTAGCAGTCACTTCAGCAGCACATACACTAAAATGAGAACAATACAGAGAAGATTAGCATGGCCTGTACAAGGATCGATAGAAAACGTCAACTATTTCATAGGGTACACATGCCGCTGACTTCATTTTTGTAGACCTTGTCTCTGGACATGTTGTAAGAATACTATCCAGTCTTTCAAAGAAATAGTTACATGACTCTGTCATCCCTAGTATCATGGCCAGGTCCCTACTACAAGAATTCCATTCTGGAATCTAAAGAGCTAAACATCTAAATCCACAGGCCATGCAGAATTAATGGCCTCCTTTCAAGTTTAATCCTAACACTCCAGGAGCTAATGGCAATCACTGTCCTCTTACTGAGAAGCACAGGTATCTTAGGGACAAAAGCCTGTACCCCTGCAGAACGTGGTGAGTCAAACAGCAGCATATAAACATGGGAGCTTGAGTTTCAAAGAGCTATGGTTCTCATCTCTTACTTGAGCAAAAGAAGATCCAAACAAAGTCACATAACAGCTAAACCAATGCCATCTGTGTGGAAACCATATTTTAAACACAAACAAAATCAAACGCTCCATATGCGCTCACTCCTGAACATTTGCTAGAACATTCCTGAGTATTTACTGTTAGAGAGTCAGTGTGGTCAAGGAAAAGCAGCAGCAAAGCCCAGATGGGAAGTCCCTGGCCTTCCTCCACGCATCATCTTCTACACTCTGACCCCGTTATTACCAAACACATTGTGCGTTCTGTTTGGGGGTGTCTGTTACACTCTCTCTGCCTCATTTATTTACACATAAAATAATTTTACAGGTCCCTTCTTATGGGAATTTTGCAAAATATGTCTGCAAAGGAGGGTTTTACAGGCTTTGGCATGTCATGGCACACAGAGAGAACACTAATATTCGTATGGCCCAGTGAACACAGATCAGGTAAACAGAGGCAGCTTCTATTGCCCACTCCTGCCTGGCTGCTCTGAGAGCTGAGGACATCAATATCTTGGCACAACCACAACCCACCTATGACCCATCAGTATACCTCGGTCATTGCTTAAAGCTGCACTGTAAAAAAGCTGCACTGTAAAATGTCTTTGTTTCTTAGGTGATGATAATTCTATTACTTCTCTACAAAGTTGCTAGATGGGGGCAGTGCCTGTGGTTCAAAGGAGTAGGGCGCTGGCCCCACATAACAGAGGTGGCAGGTTCAAACCCAGCCCCAGCCAAAAACTGCAAAAAAAAAAAAAGTTGCTAGATGGAATATAAAATTTTACTTAAAAGCACATAAAAATGTGCATGGCTCTTTCTTCATCATGCTATTCCTAAATTTCATCAAGATTTTCAGAACTTTGGTCTATGCTAAGACAGTTTAAGACATGATCATCCTGGCTCCGCGCCTGTGGCTCAATGGGCTAAGGCACCAGCCACATACACCTGAGCTGGTGGGTTCGAATCTAGCCCCGGCCCACCAAACAACAATGATGGCTGCAACCAAAACATGGCCAGGCGTTGTGGTGGGCGCCTGTGGTCTCAGCTATTTGGGAGGCAGGAGATTTGCTCGAGCCCAGGAATTGGAGGTTGCTGTGAGCTGTGATCCCACAGCACTCTATCCAGGGTGACAGCTTCAGGCTCTGTCTCAAAAAAACAAAAACAAAAACAAAGACATGACCTTCCAAATACTTGTAGTTATTTCTGATTCTTGTAAGAAGCAATAAAAGGTGTGGTTTTCCTGGTAATGATATTCAGTTTGTCACTCATTCTGGGTTTTACCTTGTTCCCCTTCCCCCAGACAGGACTTTCTGTCTGGAGACATGTCAGCATTATAAGAAAAGTTGTTCAATGGGTCATTCTCTTGCCAGTCTCAGTCGGAGGCTGAAATAAAGGATCTTCTACTGTTCAGAAGAAAAGCTCAGTGATTTGTTCTTTGTTGCTCTGATTGGAGCTGTATTCTGTTAACTTTCTGAAACATTTCATTATGCGATTACAACAAAAAGCAAAGGAATGTCATACTTTCGGGTCCAAAGGCAGCTTCAAACATTTTCATAAGTCTTTGCTTTGGATCTCACATAACCTTCATTAGCATCATCTAAAATTCATGGTCAGGGGAGAAAAATACATGGTCAGTTGAGAATCTCAAATTCAGAAAGACCTTACTGAATTTCTTATTCATTAATACTCACCTAGTCATGATTCTGGCACTAGAATGACACTTTCAGTAGAATACATTATTACAACTGGCATCAAGTTTCCAACTAAAACACGTCTTTTTCTTCCTCTAGTGCCTTATTTATTTATTTATTTTTTTGCTGTTAGGAAACAAATGCTGGAAAGATAATAAATCTTCTTCATGATAATATATGTAATAAATTATGCTCAAATTGTTATTTCAACTGAACATTGCTTGCAAAGATTCTGTTATGCAACCTGTTTCTCAGATGCCCCTTGGCTAAGTGTCTCATTTAAAAATAGGACAATATAACTCCAGACTTGATAAGTGGAAACGATGTAACCTAATCATGTGTATCCTCATATTAATTTAAAATTAAAATGTTTTTTAAAAAAGTTAAAAAAAATCGGACAATATTAGAAGTTAGATGGTTGATATACTCTCCTGATAAAGCCCTGAGAATCTAAGTCTGGTTCTTCACCAGGGTCACTGCCCTGTTCTCAAACCTGGACTCAATCATGACAAGATATGAGGAATTCATGCATTCTGCTAATCTTATTGCCTTCCAGGAGGTAACAATAACACAGCCAGGGCACTAATCAGAAACATTTGAACTGCAGACGTATACAGAGAAAATTTATTTACTGAGAATGCGATCCTTTTCAAAATGCTGAATCTATTCACACTTTGGTGCATAATCTTTAAAAAATCAGAGCTTTCTGTTACCCACATGATACTAGTAACTTCCTAAACTTTAAAATTTTAATAAGTTTAGTAGGTATTTCTATAATAAGTTGATAAGTGAAAAATGCTGTTGAAGAAATGAAATTTTTCTGTCAAAAACTCCCTGGATAAGATCAATAACAGTATTTAATTGTCTGGAAAAATTTAATGATAGAATGCTAACTATAATGTACACTCAAAATTAGACTAAACTGTAAATTTTATTTTAACATTATTGCCTGCATGCTTCATATGAAAAAAAATTCACAGGCATCACAATTTACAAAATAATAACACAATGGCCCTATTTTAGAGCTCACTGTTTTTTTAGTCACCATGTATTGATACCTAAGCTGTATTTTCAACCCAAAGAATCCTTCTAACTGAGCAACATTACTTCACCCTTCCCTTTGTAAAATAAACCGTTAAGAATAAATCCCTTAATCTCCTATTTTAGATGCTTTCTTATGGTAGTGATTTGAATACATGTGCAATCTGTTGGGAATTACTGAGAAAATAATAAAACTTGCAGCAGTTTCTAATTCAATATGTTTTCATCATTAAAATCCAAGTGTATTTTAATGTGCAATAACTTACTGATACGAAGACCGATATTTCAGGTTGTCTTCACTGATTATTGCAGTCAAGCTCTTTTGAAACAAAGGCTCAGGGATTTTTAAGGTGTGTTATGGGAAATGTATTTGAGCAGAGAAAAGACTTTAAAGCAAGCTATACCTTCCTTTCAGTGGGGCCTGAGACCACCTCTCTGCTATACTATGCAAATTTTCTAAAATGATTATGCTTATCAAAAGGATAAGCCAGTTGATTTTCCTCTGATCCAAAGCATCACATGCAGGTAAATAAACTACACAGCAACCTGACTTGGTCTACTTTGCCCCTTACAGACCTTTTTCAAGGCCCACTCCTAATCTCTTTCTCTATTCTTACTTAAAGACCTCACTGACTGTGTGAAAAAAACCCAAAGGAGACGATCAGAAAGAAATGCCATTCTTTACAGTCTTCCATTTTTCCAGGCAGATGTCTGTGCTCCATCTCCTGAGCAACAGTCACATGGCTATAATTATTGACTAGGAATATTTACACATGTGACTAAAATGTAAGATGCAAAATGTTCTTTGAAACAAAACTAATTTCCCCCATACAAACTACCCATCTGAATTAATTTGTTATTCAGTAATACTTACAAAGCTCCTACTGTGTGCTGGGCACCTTGTGAAGCACTTCCTTGTTTCTTTGCTCATCCACAACCATTGCCAGAGTGACCCAGGATGAACATCATTGAGTTCTTTTGATCTTTCAATACAACCAGTCACAAAAATATTATGCGTAGCTTAATCCAATTATATACGCAGGGTAAGATTACATCTGGGTCACATGATACAGCTTGTTCTCCAAAATGGCTGTTGTCATAAATATCACTATCAGTTCTTGTTTTCTTGTATTCTTTTATCTTTTAAATTTCAGATTAATATAAGAGTACAAATGTTTAGGTTACATTGCTTTCATTTCTAAGGTAAAGTTCAAGTTGTAGTAGAGCCCTTCACACGGGGGCATGCATTTTCTTTTATTCTTGACAATCTGTGTATTATTATTTTTTGATCCTAGCCTGTTTGATATGCAAGAAAGGAATTTTCATTTCTCACTAAATTTTGAGGTTGAAAATTTTTGCTTGTAGCCATAGGTCACTTATATTTTCTCCTTTAATGAACTGCCCTTTAAAGTTCTTTGTCAATTTCCTTCTAAAGCCGTATTTTTTTTTTCTCTTGTAGTTTGAGGTGGTGACAGGCAACAAGGGAACAGACAGTAGACATCTTACTAGTGAGTGGGATGGGAACTCAGGCGATTTGAGTTGGTAATTAAAGGAAAGGGAGACTATAGAGGCCTGGAATATTCAGGGAAAACTGCAGCAGAACCTTAAGTCATTATAATAATGAAACAATTCTCCTATTCTGTCTTAAGCGCTTTGTAAAAGCAACTTTAACAGTTACTACTATTCTAAAATATGGCTATACCAAATTTATTTAGTTTTTCTCTTAACTTTTCCTAGACACTCAAAAAAAATTTCTGAGTGAATTGTTGGGATAAAGAGTCTAAACTTTTCCTAAGGCTTTCACTACACATGGCAGAATATTTTTGTACACAAATGATATCCTTTAAACTTCTACCAGCATGCTAACAAAGTACATCTTTTCCCTTTCTTTTATTTCTAGACTCTACCAGAGATTATTTTATTTGCACAGACTGTTTCCACAAGGAACATTTGAACATTTGCCTTGGAATTTTATAACCTTTATCTTGCCTGCAGGTCTTGCTATTCCATGAAGAAGGATCCAAGGTGAAATCTGGTAACTCAGGAGGGAATATCCAATTCATAAGGACTTGAAAATTCTCTAGTTTGGAAACCAGCATGAAACAGTGTGCTGAGCACGTGTGTGCTCAGAGGATTAAATTTTATCTCTGTGGTATAGGATAGTATAGTATGTAACTACTCATTGTCTACTCAACATCCGTTCTTCTCTGCTCCCTTCCCAATGGAACCCTTAAGTCATTGGTGGCAGCAAAGTGATCAATTCAAATATGCTTTCCCGTTTCTCCTGCAGATAAAAGAGGTGCTTGAGATATAAACAGAAGTCACTGGGAGGAGCTTCCAGGAAAACCCTTTTGCAGCCCTGACAGCTGGAGCTCAGGCAGTAGCCATTTTTCTTATTCTTGGGACCATGAAGAAAATTTCAGAGGGTGGACCTTGCTTGCCATTCTTGATCTTCTGAACCAATGTTAAAAACTGCCTACCCTTGGGCTTTTGGTGACACAAGGAAAATAAACGTTTATCTATTAAAGTTACTATATTCCAGTATGTGTTTCTTGAAGCAGGGAACAATTTCTAACTCTAACACTATTTTTTACAAAATGTCCCAAAGAAGTATTTTTCATCTCTGTAGGAGAGAGTATGAGCTTCATGTTAGGAATTGAAGCTATATTGAGTCCTTTTAAATGGTGTAGCATTCCTTCCTTCCAAATCTATTCTTTTTCCATTTCCATCATGTTCTGGGCCCTAGAAGCTGACCTGTGTGGGGTGGTCTGGCTTCCCACTGGCTTGGCCAATAAAGAGCCCTCACAGGAACTCAGAGGGAAGAAAGAGAGCAAAAAGGATGGGAGAGGAAGAATATTCTCTTTTATTCTTCAGCTCCCTTCCTGTGGAGTTGTTGTGTGTTGAGTGTGTTCTTAATTGAAGATTATCTTTCTTCTCAAGTCTCCTGTACCCACGGGACTCCCTCCTTCTGGGGGGCTAGATGCCAGGCTCTCTCCTTGTCTGCCATAGCTCCACTTCACTGGTGCTTAGAGGACCAAAGCTAGAACCCAACCCAGAGCTGGGTTCTAGGGAGACATAGAAGGAATGCCTCTGGATCAGCCCTCTGGCCCAGACTATCTCGAGAGTTCTTTGGATGGTCACTTTAGGTTCTTTAATGTCTTTTCCTCTTTGTTCTATAAAGACAAATGGGAAAATAGAAGCCTCCAAGCATTGGCCGGTTAGTCCTATGTTCAGCTATAGGCTGTAAAGTCTATTACGCTCTACCCAAGCTATTTCATCATTGCATCATTGGTCAGAGTTTAGGATTTCAAGAACTCTACCCTAATTAGGCTCGAAGGCAAGAGAGCAAAACAAGGGACATAAAGCTATGTCTGAGCGACTGCTGGTGTAAGGTAAGGGCATTTTGTCTGGTTTAGACTGCTGTTGGATTTGGATGAACACTTTTTTGTGATTACAAAAAAGAATAGCTATGTTTCTTATTCAACAGTGAAACTATAATATAGTTTGCTTAATGACAAGAGAGAGAAATTGAAAATAAACAACGGATATTAAATATGTCTATAATTTTTCTTCCAACAGAGAACAATTCACGATGACTCCTGACCTCCCACTTCAAGTCACATGTTCTATCCTAGACCAGAGCTTTGCCTGAGCACTGCCTGCTCCCACCGCCCCTCCCAAACTCCTCCAGTCCCACATCTCCCCTCTTCCCAGTGCTTTTATTACACTAAACTTCCCTGTTCTGTGATCTGTGTTCCTAGGTTCCTAAGAAAGTATGTGTGTTCGTGTGCATTTGTGATGTTCTGGCAGCTTTGAGGGGACTCTGAGTCAGGACTTGTCCTTCAAAAATAGGAGTCCAGGCTTGGTGCTTTGTCTCTATGGGCTAAGGTGCCAGCCACGTACACCTGAGCTGGGCGGGTTCGAATCCAGCCTGGGCCCGCCAAACAACAATGGCTGCAACCAAAAAATGGCTGGGTATTGTGGCGGGCGCCTGTGGTCCCAGCTCCTTGGGAGGTGGAGGCAGGAGACTCACTTGAGCCCAGGAATTGGAGGTTGCTGTGAGCTGTGATGCCAGAGCACTCTATCCAGGTGACAGCTTGAGGCTCTGTCTCAAAAAAAACAAAACAAACAAAAAAAAAAATAGGAGTCCAGCTTCTCTCACTCCCTTCTCTCTGTTCTCTTCTCCCTCTCTTTCTCATCTCTTCCCCCTTTCCCTTTTTCTAATATAAAATAAACTTATACTTTTATCTTCTAAAAAAACTCCAAAAACCCAAGTAAGAGTTCAGGCCAGGTGTGGTGGCTCATGCCATGAACCCAGAACTCTGGGAGGCCAAGGCAGGAGGAGGGTCTCTTGACCTCAGAAGTTTGAGGTTGCTGTGAGCTAGGCTTGAGACCACAGCACTCTAGGCTGGGCCACAGAGCCAGATTCTGCGTCCAAAACAAAAGGTCCAAATTATTGTTTTACTACATGTAGATTAGAGCCTGGTACACAGTAAGCATCTAATAAAGTTTAGTTTCTCCTGCTATTTCTCACTTCTCCAATAAGAACCACTTTGAAAGTACCTAATTTCTAAGTTAACAGCTATTTCCTTCTCTCCATTCAAACTATCAAGTCTTCCGAGTGTGCTAAGATTTCCATACACTGCACTTGGTTTTCCCTTGATACTACCACAAGTCTCAAGAGTTCATCACCTTGAATCTTTATGGCATTTAAGAATAGGACCAATTTGTTAGTATTTCTGCGTCTGGCAATTTGTGTAAGTGGAAGGAGTTATGTTTGTTTAATCCATCTAAATGGAATAAGAAGACCGTTTAAAGCTCCCACTGACTCCGATCCCCATTTTCGTCCTCTACCGTGCAAAAAGGTCTATTTGGCTGCTAAGCAGCAAGCAATTAGAACAGCCAGTCTACCCAGAGATCAGGCTGGTTTGTCTGATCTAAGAAGACTCAGTATTCCCAAAGGGACTTGTCCTTTTCAAAAGAAGAAATGAATGACATCCCTTTTTGTTAAACTGGTGCTAGGTATTTTCTCTAAGCCGCCCATTTAAAAAGAACAAATTCAAACCGATCCAAGAAACAAATGCAAGAGATCTGCAAAGCTCTTAGTGGATGGGTTTACACACTATCCTAATTTCAAAGACGATTTTATGCCAGGGCACAATGGTTGGGTTCTCCCAATGGGTACACCCCCACTTTGAAGGTCAGATTCTGCATTTGTGTAGAAATCAGATAAATGCAAAGAGCTCTAGGTCTATTTCTGTTCTTAACTGATTTGTCCTGCAAAGGATAGTTTCTATGCTAACTTGTTATGCAAAGTCTGAATGTTTGGGGTACCAGTGGGGGATAGATATCCAAGGCTCCATTTCAAATTTTCCAGTGTCAAATTACAAAGTATCCCTTCCATTTGTTCTTCTTATTTGTTTTCTTTTCTTTTCTTTCTTTCTTTTCTTTTTTTTTTGAAACAGAGCCTCACTATGTCACCCTCAGTAGAATGCCGTGGCATCACAGCAACATCAAATTCCTGGACTGAAATGATCCTCCTGCCTCAGCCTCCCAAGTGGCTGGGGCTACAGGTACCCACCTCAATGCCTGGCTATTTTTTGGTTGCAGTTGTCATTGCTATTTAGCTGGCTTGGATTGGGTTTGAACCCACCAGCCTGGGTGCATGTGGCCGGTGCTGTAACCACTGTGCTACGGGCGCGGAGCCCCTTCTATTTGTTCTTTACTACTATATCTACCCACGTCCAGAGCAGTTTAGCTCAAAATATCACTTGTACTTGCCTTCTGATTTTCAACTGTGAAAATTCCCATCTCTTGTGGGCTGCTGAGTCTTTGCTCTAAACTCAATGAATTCAGTTCATTAAAGGAGCTCCCACTTCATGTATGTTTAGCCAACGACCAGGCATCTCTCTTGAAGCTCCCACAGCTCCTGGGTTCAAGCCTATCAATATTCTAGTCAACAGACCTTGGATTTCAGATTTATTTATCCACCTTCTTAACATCAAACATATAATCTGCCGCTTAACAGGTGCTAAATTAACACCAGCTGGGTGACTACGTAAGTGCATGAGTAACAAAGGTACATTTCAGTCTCTCTCTCAAGCCTCTTTGAATTTAAACCAACCATTTATAACTTGCTGGTTTTAGTGGAAGAAGACAACCCTAGAGTTTTTCCAGTTCTTCTTGGGGCTCTAGTTACCTAATGAACAGCAATAGTGAATAATCTAAGAGAGTCAAATAAAAATGAAAAATGAGAGAAAAATCTTTCCATGGTTGTACATATAGTCCTGTAACCAAGTTTCTTTTGATCCTTATTTAATTTGGGTCTCTATCTATGTTGCCTCCCCATGGCACTTAAAATTGATTACATTTAATTTTAGGATGAGGCTCATGTCATAGGTTTGTATATTCAACTTCTGTACAGCCAACTACCTTGCTCCTTTGAGACTACTCTTATTTTCTTGGGCGGGGAGTGCCAAACCAAAGTGGGAATCAAGTTTCATTTAAAAAACATTTTTCCGATTGTGTACATTAAAAATTCATTAACGTTCTACGGAAGACACTGTCAAGAGAATGAAAAAGCAAGCCACAGACTGGGAGAAAATATTTGCCCAACACACATGTCACACAGGACTGGTATCCAAGAGACACGAAACGCTCTTAAAACTCAATAAGAAAATAACCAGGACAATTTAAACATAGATCTGAACAGATACCTCACCAAAGAAGATACACAGATGTCTACTAAGCATATGCAATATGCTCATCGTATGTCTTTAGGGAACTGCTAATTAAAACAATGAAATGCCACTGCATACCTAATAAAGTGTCAAAAATCCAAGACACTGACCACACCCAAAGCTGGCAAGAATGCAGAGCAGCAGTGACTCTCCTTCATTGCTGGTGGGAACGCAATGGTCCCACAGTTTCTTAGGCAGTTAGGCAGTTTCTTACAGAGCGAACCAAACCCTTACCACACAACCTAGCAATCGCACTTTCAGAGATTAACCCAAATGTGTTACAAACTTACATCAACACCAAAACCTGCATACAAATGTTCGTAGCAGCTTTATTCAGAATTGGCAAAATTAGGAAGCAACCAAGATATCCCTTAGTAATATAATGGGTATATGAATTGTGGACATCCATACAATAGAATATTATTCAGCAATGAAAATAAATAAATGATCAAGCCAAGGAAAGGCACAAAGCAATCTTAAATGCATGCTGCAGGGTGAAAGAATTCATCTGAAAAAGCCACATACTATATGATCCCCACTATATGGCATTCTGGAAAAAGCAAAACAGACAGTAAAACAAATATAAATAAATACACAGTGGTTGTTAAGAGCTTGTGGGGAGAGAGGAATGAATAGATAGAGATGGGATCTTTAGGCCAGCGAAACTCTTCTGTATGATTCATGTGAAGGTGAATACATGTCATTATGTGTTTGTCAAACCTCATATGTGTATCAGTGTTGGCTAATCAATTATAACAAATGAACCATACTAATGCAAGATGTTAATAATAGAAGAAACTGGGAGAGAAAGGGAGATAAAAGAGGATTTGGGTGCTCTGTAGTTTCTGCTCAATATTTCTGTAAACAAAAAAAAAAAAAAAAAAGAAGAAGAAAGAAAAGAAAAAGAAAAAAACACGCACACAACTAAAAGATCTTTGATTACTTTCAGTTTTGGAAAACAAACCAAAGTAAAGAGAAGAAAAATTGCTCCACTTCTACCACTAAACAACTATATGTTTAATTTTAAAGCCAAAAGAATCCTTTAAAATGAAATACACTAGGCAGCTAAGGTTAATGGGACAGTCTAGAGAGTATGTGCTGTTTCAATTACATTAAATAAGAAAAGAACTTAAAAGCAAAAATTCTTGAGGCACATTTTACAGCTATGCCATCAGTGTCCAATCCTGGAAGCCAAATGCCCTAAAACGCGACCCACACAACACCCGCCTTTGCTTGTTTGGCAGCTGCACTCCTGATGTCCTGGGTCAAAGCCAGAACCTAACTTGGCACTGGCAGTAAGTGCGTCTTGACCTAATGAACTTGGGAAAGCACTGGAAAAGTTCAGCAAGAACTTTTCTGCAGTAACAATCTAAGCAGAAATATTGTCCAAACCTATGCGACTCTGTAACGTGCTTTAATGAGTTGCAGGAATAAAAACAGGCTGTTGAAAGGCTTTCCCTATGGTATGTGGCCTGAAGAATGGTGGCCTGGCATATGACCTCTGTGGCTTCTACCTGCTCTCGCAGCTGTGGTCACTTTCCCCTCCAGCCTCAGCTCTGCCACTGGTGTCGGAATCTTGCTATTGATTCAGCTGGCTGAGCAGTGGTTATAGCACCTACTTCCATGGAGTATACCTCTTCTTCTTCCTCATCATTCTGAGCCCCACCTTTCAGGGAAAATGGGGTACCCTAACAAATCTTGGTAGGTATCCTACAAAGTTCCTTGAAAGAGTCCCAGTTGGGGTTAACTGCCAGGATTACAATTGAGTTCTAACTACTGTGTTCCTAGTCTCCAAAATTGCACAAAAGATAAACAAAAACCTAGATCTGGTAAAAACAAGAAAAGACTTTTAAGCAAAATAAAAAAGACGTGGGATTAATATAAATGGGGCTAAATTAGAAATTAAATTTAGGATTAGAAGAACTATAATCTGTTCTCTTCTTTTCCTTTCCACCTTTTTGCCTTCATGCCCACTAATTGTGCACTTCCCATACCAGCCTTGCTGAAACTCCTTTGCAAAAACCAGGACACACACATTATAGCAATGACATATGCATTATTGGTACGTGAAAACATTCAGATCTGGTGGGGCTCAGAGTGAATTTGCTATGCAGGAGAATCTACCACGGCCAGCAGACGAGTATAATTTGTAAAATAGAAATGACCTTTAAAGGCAAAAATTCCTAATAATTTTAGAAATGAAAATACTTTACAGACTTTTTAAAAGCTTGGGAGACTCCCGTCTTCCTCCTGTACAGCAAAGCTACACACACATATAACTTTGTTCTTGACGATTTCTTGAGAAGTTCATGAGACCATCTGAGATACATGAAGGGACTCAACTTGTCACCAAACCTGCTTTGGAAAATAACAGCTGCAAAAATCAAGATATTAGAATTACACCTGGCTCTTCAGGGTCTGATTTCATTTCCTGGCTCTATGGTTGGCATATAGCAAGGGGTCAATACATACTGTTGAATGAATGGGTAAAAAAACACATAAGTAAAGGCCACTTTCTCTGATTCAATGTAGTATCCCAGAGACAGAGAAGGTCAGAGCAGTGATTCTCAAAGGGAAGCTTTCTGACCAGTAGCATCTGACCACCTTGATCAAAATATAAATCCTACCTTTTATCCCACAGAATCAGAAACTTTAAGATAGGTTCAGAAATCTGTGTTTTAACAAGCCCACTTGGGGTGATTCTGGCAAACCCAAAGAACCACCTATTTGAAAAGATCCGTTAACAAGGTGTTTTTCCCTAACAATAATAATTCTATGTCTGTAATTCCCTTGCTATCTCAGTGAAAAAAGTCTTAAGATTTTGGAAATCTTTGGAAAAGATAAGACTTTATCAAACCTTACTGATGAGGACTTAAGGCGAATGCCTTGGCACCAAGGTAGGCAAGAAGGAAAGATATTTGCAGCCCAAGGGAGCTGAAAAGAGCAGGGGTTCCAAACCCATAAAGGAAGACACACGGTCTGGGGTGCGGCATGCAGTAAAGAAACAGGGGCTGGGACAGAGAGGCCCAATGGTCTCCCCTCCGTTTAGGGTCTCGTTTCCATGTCTCTTCCGGAGGGAGATGATGTGGCTTTAGACGCTGTTCTAGGAATGTGCTCTGCGGCCAAATGGGAGACACGTGAGCCTTTAATCGCAGCATTCCTGTTCCGGCAAGCTGCTCACGATCCTTTTGCAAACGCAGGCGGCCGGTGGGAAGTGATTCCGTGGGACAGATCTAAGGCACACTCTTGCCAGATGTAGCGATCTAATTGGAAAAAAAAGTGCTTTCCCCAATCAAGATCCAGTATCATTCTGGGGTAACCAATTCATCCCAGTTTGCCTAGGACCTCACTGGTCCTAGCATAGAAATGTCCAAATTTTGGAAACCCTTCAGTCTCAGGAAAATGAAGGTGTTTGATTACTCTAAGGACTAAGAGTTCCAGGGGTAACATGCAGCCTGAATTTGCTTTCTGACTGCTGAATTTCTGCCAAGACCAAGAAAATCAAGTAATTAGCAACTGGAAAGGTAAAGGAAAATAATGAAGTAGATGGTGTTGAAGAAGCAGCTGGGTGAAGGAAAGTGGGTATGATTTGCTCAGCAGTTGCAGGGCCGCCCACAGGAGGTCTGCAGCCAATCACTGATGCCTAACGCCAGGCACCAGGCCCTCTTTGGTGCCACTTCTGACACTGCGCGGCACTGTGCGCTGCCACCCACGAGCCGCTCGGGAGGCCCGTACAATGCTCCTCGCTCTTCAGCACCCTAAACATTTCCTCTCAGCAAGTACAAAAACTTTTTCATTGTCAAAATACAATTAAGGGGCACTTCCTGAAGATGAGAAGATGACCAAGGACAGAGGTGTCTCACTCAGGTGAGAAATAACAGGAAACCCGGGAAAAGTAATGAATGCTTTTTAACAGGTACAGGCTGCAAAGCTAAAGTAAAGCTTATGTATGTTAAGAAAATATAAGCAAAGGACCTGGCATGATGCCTAACATGGAGTTCCTGTTATTATTATTATTTTTTTTTGTAGAGACAGAGTCTCACTTTATCGCTCTCGGTAGAGTGCCGTGGCGTCACAGCTCACAGCAACCTCCAACTCCTAGGCTTAGGCGATTCTCTTGCCTCAGCCTCCTGGTAGCTGGGACTACAGGCACCCGCCACAACGCCTGGCTATTTTTTTGTTTTGCAGTTCGGCCGAGGCTGGGTTTGAACCCGCCACTTTCTGTATATGGGGCTGACGCCCTACTCGATGAGCCACAGGTGCCACCTGAGTTCCTGTTATTTTATTCAGAGAGAATCTCCCACTCAGTCCCACTCCTCTTCCTGCTGAAAAACAAACAAACAAAAACCCCTCTGCTTTTTTAGCATGGCAAAAAAGAAAAGGAAAGAAGCGTAAGAAAAGCATGTCATGACAAGTCAGTACATTAACAATAGCAAGAAACATCAGCTATGTGTTGAGAGAAAAGAAGAAACAGAATCTGGCTCATTAACTACAAATCAAAATGGTCCAGGGTCATTGAATGCCAGACTAGGCGGCCCCATTTCACAGGGGTCTCCGAGGACTGCTCTGCAGTACAGCCCAGTGGTGATCGTTAATAATCAGGTCCCAAGACTCAAAGAATAAGGAGAGCTGTGTGTGGTACATTCCACGTGAAAGGGAGGTACAGGTTGGAGAACGTTTCAGCTGTCTGGAAAACGCACTTCTGCAAGAGTGAGACCTCATCTCTACTAAAAATAGAAAAAATTAGCCAGGCATTATGGTAGGCACCTTAGTCCCGGCTATTGGGAGGCTGAGGCAAGAGGATTGCTTGAACCCAGGAATCTGAGGTTGCTGTGAGCTGCAGTGACATCATGGCACTCTACTCAGGTTGATAGAGTGAGACTCCTTCACAAAACAAAACAAAAAAACTCCTCCCAAATCACGTCCCTCCCAACTGTACCTTCCACACTTGGTTTACTCCTAATCACCTTTGCTATGTTTTCTTCCTAATAACACTTCACTCTTCTAAAATCCCATCCAATTACGCAATTGAGTTATCTGTGACACTTATTGTTTTATTATTGTTTTGAAGAGAGACAAAGTCTCACTCTGTTTCCCAGGTGACTGTGCAGTGGTGTAATCATTGCTCGCTGTAGCCTCCAAATCCTGGCCTCAAGCGATCCTTCCACCTCAGCCTCCTGAGTGGCTAGGACTATAGGCAGGCATACATCACCAAGCCTGGTGAATTTAAAAAATTTTTTGGTAAAGACGATGTCTTGTTGGGGGGATCAGTCTGTTCTCAAACTCCAGACCTCGAACAATCCTCTCACCTTGGCCTCCACGAGTTCTGGGATTACAGGGTGAGCACCGCACCTGGCCATGCCATGCTTATTGTTTATTGTCTGTCTCCCTCTCCACAGTGTAGCATCATGTGGACATGAATTTGATACTGATACAACATCCAAGTGTGTGATTATTTTTCATTTCATTTTTAGTATTTCTAGTATTCTAGTATTAGTATTTAGTATCTTTAATTTCATATTTAGTATTTCTAGTATTTCATTTTTATTATATGTCACAGAAGTACCAGACTGTGACAGATTGGAAACCAACCAACCAAAAATTGGTATCTCAAAGCACTTGGAGAAACATTGGCCCAGGGCAGTTCTTGGCACTTAGTGTTAATAATTATTTTCTGAACAAATGAATGAATAAATAAATAGAAGAACAAATGCCTAGAGTATAATTGTTTACATAGTAACAGTAGATCATGTCTGTATACATTCCTGTCAATCCTGGGAAATAATTTAACCGCTTGGCAAAGTGATTTGTGTTATGCATTTCCTGGCCACGTTGTGCTTTTCTCTCATATGTGATCAATGTGTCAGCCCACATGCGCCCATAAGGAACACTTCCTAGATTCTCTAATTATAGGGGCTAACGACAGCCTTGTCTAAACCCCACACTTACAGACGTCTTTGCACGGTTGCTCTGAGCTGAGCTTGAGATTGAGCAACTTTACATTTATTCCCTACCCCTCACAGTCACCCTCCCAGAACCTTGCACAGAACAATAAAGTTAGTCTTTACTGCAAGTTAGGAAGCAAACCTGTTGGATGTCAGCGCTCTTCTAAAAACTGAGAAGGTCATGATATTCTCATTCAGTCTTCCACAAAACATGGGTTGAAATAATGGGTCATTCAAGGAAAAGAATTAAACACAAAGGTATAACTTGCTAAAATGTTTCTTAAAGAACATATACCCTTGTTTCTGCAACTGATAATATAAACAAATTATAAAACAAAATCGAAAAATGTGTGTTCTTCAGTTTATCTTTGTTGCTTTCCAAGGTCAAGGGTAATTTGATAAAAATAGATATAATTCTTTTTCTTGCCTAAACCTCTTCTCCTCCTGTCCAAAACCATAGTTACAAAGTAAAACAGCTTGGACTACTTTAATTTGTTCCACTGGTAGACTATATCTATTTGGGGGTATCTAAGAGACATTTATTTTGTTCCAGGATTACTAGAAACATATTTTCACACTTTTCTCTGACTCACTTGAGTTTCATTTCACTCTTGCTTCCGTTACATTTCATCCGGACTTTGGATGGTCAAGAATTCAATTTGGGGCTCGGCGCCTGTGGCTCAACGGGCTAAGGTGCCAGCCACGTACATCTGAGTTGGCGGGTTCGAATCCAGCCCAGACCCGCCAAACAACAATGACGGCTGCAACCAAAAAATGGCCGGGCGTTGTGGCGGGTGCCTGTAGTCCCAGCTACTTGGGAGGCAGAGGCAGGAGTCTTGCTTGAGCCAAGGAATTGGAGGCTACTGTGAGCTGTGATGCCACAGCACTCTATCCAGGGTGACAGCTTGAGGCTCTGCCTCAAAAAAAAAAAAAAAAGAATTCAATTTGGGGACTTAGGTTGTGAGGAGAGAAGTCATAAATGGAAAGACGTGACTCTAGAGCAGTGGTTCTCAACCTGTGGGTCACGACCCACAGGAACTATATTAAAGGGCCACGGCATTAGGAAGGTCGAGACCCTCTGCTCCAGAGAGTTTAAAATCTAGTGGATACATGAAGATAACTGTAATACAAAGCAAGGTGTGGTATGTAGTATAAGAAAGGTCAGAGTATAGAGCTGTTGTGGCCCCTGGAGGATGGCAAAGATTCTGACTGTAAACAGGGAAGGGCAAGCAAAGCAGGAGGGGGCCACATGAACAGTGAGAGACAGAACACACCAGGAATGTTCAGAGTGTAGAGAGTCGTTTGGATATTCTGAAGCACAGAGGGAGGAAGAGAGATTAGTGGAAGTCAGGGCTAGAAAAGAAAATTAGCACCAAAACAAAGACTTGAAACTCATGCTAAGTTCGAGTTGATGATAAGATACTGAGGAGTCATTGGAAAGGATGGAGCAAGGGAATATCATGATCATTCCCTTTGCTCCAGGATTACTTTGCTTTAAAAAAGCTCTATAGGCATCAACGTGTGAGAGAAGGTGAAGGAGAGGAATGGAGACAGGAAGACGGGTTAGGCTGCTGTTCATGAAAGCCTAAGGGGAGGAAATGGTGATGATGGCTGACCTAATAGAAAGTCCTTTAGATTGAAAGGAAGGGAGAGTTGTAAGAAGAAAGTGCATATGAACCATTTGTAGCAAATCAGGTGTGTAACTTATTAATAAGTTTGGTTTTTGGAGATACTTTCCTAAAGACTAGGAAGGATGTCTATAATCCAAGAAGTCTCTTTCTCTTTAATAGTTATTAATTTAAAATGTAATATACTTTTATTCCTCCTGAACTATCCCACCAAAATTTAATGCCTAACCAAAAGGACTTTATTTCTGCACCTATTATTCATATTCATAGATTAATTTTGTATTTATACAATGTCAATAACTAGCACAACAGCATCTGACGTTTACTGAACCCTTGCTATGAGCCAGACATTCTTTTACTTATACTAGTTCATTTAATCCTCAGTAAAACCCTCTCATTTATGAACTACTTTCTTCATCTTGTATGTGCAGGTACTGAGGTAAACAGTTGTTATGTAACTTGATTAACACAGGAGAGTACAGATTTCAATACAGGCATGTCCAACTCCAGAACCTGTCTGCATGGTTTAGCTACTTATCCATACTTAAAATTTTTCTTTTTAGGAATTTCATCTATTTTAAAGTAAAATGCCAAAAGGAAAAGAAGACCAAAAGGGACAAATAGAAAACAACAAGATGACAGATTACTAAAACATATCAATAATCATATTAAATGTAAATGTTCTAAATACTCCAATTAAAAGATAGAGATTATCTGTTTGTATAGAGAAAAGTACCAATCAAATCATTGCATAATGGATTCTGCTCCATCACACCATTTTTCCTCTTAATTTACCTCTTTTTTGTATTTCCCCTATCCCTATCTCCCTGTGAGCTTATTTGTGAATACTATTCTGGCTGTGAGGAAAATATTTCCTTGACAGGTTTATCATTTGCAACATGTCCATTAATGGCTTCTGCTATAATGGAATCAACTTCTCTTGCCTCTTTCCAAGAGTTTAAAGTTCCATATAAAATGAAGGTTATAACACATTTATTATTCTTGTCCCACCTTGTATTGTACTACTTCATCACTGAAAAACAGGTTAAAGAGAAATGTGAAGACATCAGAGAAATTATTGCATATTTCAGAAAAGTAGATGAGGTTGATACTAAGTGTAACATTGGTATATTAAAATGGTTTCTTTTTTTGGAGTGGTTCACCTTGTCTCTAGTATCTTCTGGATTATAAATATTTCTTATAATCATGTTTCTATTTTGTCTCTCAAAAGTACTGACTATAGCTACACACAAACCTGAATCCCACTTTTACCATATTCTGTAGCGAGAAATTTAGAACAGGGCCAGAAATAGTCATTTCCCAAAGGCATATGGCATGATGCCTGTATTTTTGCTGAGAGAATGATCATGTTGCCAAAAGGGCAGAACTATTCTCTAAATCCATATTCTTCATCAAGCCCTAAATTTTGATCCTGAATGATCTGCTTCACTAAAAACTGGCCAGCTATTTCTCTTTCTTTTAATAAAACAAAGTTTTGCAACAGTTTGCTAATTTAAGGTTCATACAAGTAAAGAGAAAAGAATGGCTTCTAATATTCACTATCTTCCCTTAGAAAGGTAAACTTGCGTGGCATGGGTTGGGTATGAACTGCTACCTTGCATATAGGTTTTACATCTGCCTGCATGGCTTTCCAAACCTGAACTTTCTATTAACATTAGGTCTTATCATTGTCCTGCCTTCTAGACAGTTCTGGCCAAACAATGCCTTAAAAAGCACACAGACATACAGACGGTAGAAGCAGCATGCAATTCAAATTGTTCACCTTACCAGGTTTTCCAGAGGCTCCCCAGGGACCCTGTTCTTGCTGATCTGGAGCAGGATGGCATGTCTGAGAAGACAGTGAATCAGTCCCAGAAACTGAGTGCTTCAAAACAACCCAGGAAGAGAAATATTATTCTTATCCTCTGATAAAGCAGCCTTAAGGACATGGGCTTCCATTTAGCTAAGGGATCCTTAACCCTGACTGTAAGGGGAAGAGGCTGAGTATTTTGGAGTCATTTGCAAGTGGTTCCTTCTTGCACACAATTTGGTGTAGGTCCTCTTCTTGGGGCCATTAGAGAAGCAAAGTCTCAACACCTTTTGCTTCATTCATTTATTTCTTCCTCTCAATAAGTCAACCCAGCCTCCCTCTTAATTTAATTATAGTCCCAAATATAAAAACAGCTAGGCATTGATTTGCACCTATACTTAATTTTTATCCTGAAGAAAGAAAAAAGAAAACCTGTAGGAAGGTATTAATCTACTTAACATTTCTAAGTACATCATCCAAAGGATTTTGTTTTTTTAATCTTACATATGCTCAGCAGAGTTACTGGCAAAAACTGTACATTTTCTTCATTTCATCCTTTCAACATCAAATAGTAGGCAGCAAAAATTGGATCAGACTTCAAAGCCTGCTGTGGGCTCCAAGTCACAGAGAGACGCCTCCATTTCACATATTGAATTCGAGCAGGATATCAAAGTGCTACCAAAGAACCTCGGGTCCTTACTCAAAAAGAGGCTCTAACATCTGTAGAGAGTGGAGTGCACAGACAAATCACCTCGGGGAGCAGCTAACATTTATTCTCAGCAGTAAATTTCCAGGCTTTTGATTCTCTCTCCACTGTACCTCCCTGCCTCTCTACTGAACCAAAGCTCTTTAGCAAGCCAGGCTTTTGTCTCAAAGACTTTAAAATATCACTAACAGTTTCAAGTTTGGATGGCCCAGCCAAGCAACCACAGACAGGCTTCCTGCCCATGGACTTGGATGCGTATGAAGGAAGGATACACATTTACTTTGGCATCAAGATGTCCAGCTACCTTCTTTGCGTGTCCTGTGAAGATACCACACCCTTTTGGAGAACTCTGAGCTTGTGAATACCTAAAAAATAACAATAGCAATAACAAGTTTAAAAAGGCTTAGAAATAATAATTTTTTAAAACCTTAAAGAGGGTCTCTTGCTTTCATAACATACTCTTTAAGCCTTCCTTGTTTCCCATTCCACTTCTTGGTTATAAGGTCACAGTCAACTTAAGGAAATGCGTCCTACTAAGGTGTTGTCCCTAAATGCTACTACTTACTCACAGTCTGCCTGAGTTCTGAGACCCAGGAACTGCCCTTTTTAATGCTCCAACAAGGAATTGAACTTCTTGAGAACTCCTCTGGCTTGTGTGGCTTTTCAGGATCCAAAGGCCAGTGACAGACGCCTCCCGCACCTCCCTACTCTTCACAGAGATGGGGGTGCCTGGTCAGCGTATCGGTTTGACTCCCTCTTCAAACAAGGAGGGAGAATCTCAGCACAATGTAATTGTTGTATGTATTACTTGGTCTGCAAAATATACCAAAGGCCGGGGTAAGGGTGAGGACGTAGCATCCATGGGTAAATGAATAAGAAATACTTGATGAATCAAAGTTAAACAGGTTTTTCTCTCCTGAGATGCTTTTCTAGAACCTTTCACTGAATAATATGCACAAAGAAACTCCTTGAGAGGAAAAGAGTGCAAAGTATTTCTTAGACATTACTTTTAACAATGAATCCTTCTCCTGGCTTTTAGAATACATCTTGGGAAACAATGACCTGAGCAGTCTTTATTCAAAACAAATTCCAGTTTGTTTGTTTAATGACACAAGCTAATTTTCTTCCAAAGTCTAACTGCCTCATCTCCTTTGCAGAGGCTTCATGAGTTGTTTTTGTTTTTGTTTTGTTTTTGCCTTAGGGACCTGAGGATAATGGATAATGCTGTGGGATCCCTCACCACCCAAACAAGAAAAAGCCCGATAACCAACAGCCAATGCTTTTTATTATTTGCTGTATCACATGCACCACCAGGCACCAGGCGAAGCATGTATAAGAGGTTATCTCATGCAATACTGCCAATGGCAGGTGGATTGGTTCTATTTTTATCTCCACTTTTACAAATGAGGGAATTACAGATCAAGAAAGTAATAGCTAGTTTCACACCATAACTAGTAAGCAGTGCAGTATAAGACTTGCTGACTACAGAAGAGGAGATGCTAGAGGAAAAGTACTGATTCAATCAATAATGATCAATTGCTGATAACGTCATTAGACAAATGGTTGGTGGGGAATAGGACACGTGGTGCCAAAGTGCCACCATACAGATTCCTTCTTATAATGATCAATTGCTGATAACGTCATTAGACAAATGGTTGATGGGGAACAGGACACGTGGTGCCAAAGTGCCACCATACAGATTCTTTCTTTCAGGTCACAAGAAGAGTAACATACACTGGAGAAACCAGAAAGTCACCGTTTTAACCCAGTGCTTGATTTTAACACCACTGAGGCCAGGACAGCGTTGTCTTGGGATTTGGGGCAACGTGAAATCTTTAAAATCACCCAGGATGCATTTCTTGGTGTGTTCAACATTTAACTTGAATCTAATCAAGTCTTTAGACCTAACTTACAGTTTCCCCCAAACATAACACATAAAGGCACAAGCTGACTAACACCACAAGGAACCAAGCCGACAAATACAGAAAGTGAGTTGATTTATGAGATAAGTCAATGTTTTGAGAAAAAGGGACCATTCTATGTTAAAAGCGATTTATGAGTATAACAACTTGATGCAACGTCACGTCCTGTCCTCGATTAGATCCTGGCTAGAGTAAACATGCACAAAGGATATTTTTTGAACAACTGGGAAAATTTAACTATGGATTGGTCTTAGATGATATTAAGGTATTCATTTTTCAATTGTGATATTATTTTTTTTAATCAGGAGGAAAATTTTTTAAAAATAATACTATCCTCTGCCTCTGTTAGAAATCCACGTGCTGAATGGCAGAGGCATTGATCTGGCTATCAAATGGGGATGAATAGGAGGTAGTTTTCTTTCTTTGTATAATTCACCACCTATTTCTAGGGCTCCGCTGGCTTCTTGGAAACATAACTGAAGTCTCAAACAGATTGCCTCCAGGACTCGGCCGCTTTGCTGAAGTCAGTTCATTGAACTGTGGGTTCTAGGGGAGATAGAAACTCTCAGTCACCGTTGAGAACCCTTCTGCTGGGCATCTGTCCTGAAAAAGCCCCCAAACAAAACTCATGTCTAATTCCCTCTTCTTAAAGCCTGGTCCCAGTGTGACCGGATGAGGGGCAGGGTGAAGGCTGCTGAGACTGCCCAGTGTCTCCCTTCTTCTGCAGCAGAATCCACGGGGCCAGCTGGCTCTGTCACGCTGCGCTGGCGGCACTAGGTGAAGTCACCGTTGTCGAGGGATTGTGCCTCAGCTTCACAGGCTCCAAAATTCAATTTGTCAGTTCATTGAGGGATAATGACTTTTTGTGAGAGCTGAGTTGCACTCACCAAACTCAGAAGGGTCATCTTCGAAAAGCAAAATGCCAGTGTGTGATTTTACAATGAATGGTATAATCTAGATGATATTCTTCCTCTCACTAGCTGGCTGATAAACTCTAGAGACCATATTCCACATTAGAATTAGAGCAAAGGAAGCAGGGTGCTCTTTGGGGTTGTAGCTAAGCAATCAAACTGGTCTCATAACTGGCCTTTTTCAACTTTAGGATTAGAATCGGTAACTTTTTCCTTGCATGGGGGTTGAGACACACTGGCTACTCCCTGATTCTCCATTTTCTAAACTTCATTTAAATTAGTTTGTGTACTTTTTGTTAATTTTGATAAAGTTTTCAAGATTATATCTTCTCTTTTATCAATATAATTTAGAATGGCTTCTAGAAAAACTGAGAAATCCATTAGTCGTTCACACTTGAAAGCACATTCTAATCTCAAGACAGGATAGGTTTCAGTTAATTCACTGCTGGCTGATTTTTGCTAGCTTCCTGCTGTCTCTAAATTTGGTAATATTTCTCCTACAAACTTCTGTCTCACTTGGTAGCCCTAGAAGAAAGGCTAATCAGCATAGCCAAGTAAATTTGTTTCTGCTTCTTCGATTACTTTGTATAAATATGTTTTGTACACTGAGCTCTTAAGAAAGAAAGGTCAACTTCTTGTCCCCAAGAAGCAGCAGCCAAACCACCCTGCAGAAGATAGGCTCTGAGAAGGATATTTCAACATAGTAGGGACCCCAAAATCTTGAAGGAGGCAAGTTTCAGATAAACAAGTCATGTAACTTTCCTTATGGGAGTTATTACCAGGAGAGGTAATAGAGACTTATGCATAAACATCTTTAGAAATGGTCTTGATAATTCAAGTTATGAGGGTAATCTAAGACATGTAAGTAATGACTGGGAGAAGAAGACAATGTCCTTTGTTAAGGATCCCATGCTGAGCTGCGTGCTAACAGGATTTCCTGTAAACTGGGTGTCGGTCAAATCACAGCTCAAGTATTCTTATTCAGTTCTTATGTGGAATCTGAACATTCCAAGGGGTCAGGATATAAATGTGGAACAACACCCAGATCTGAATCCCCCAGCACCATGCGTCTGCTCTCCCCTGATTCCCGTCAGCCAGGTGTGACTGCACACTCTTCTGGCTTTGTGCAGTTATTTAAATACCTTCGAAGGCACAGAGGATTGGAAAGTAACAAAATGTCTTAAGAAGAACCCAAATTATCTGTTAAGCGCTACTGTGTGTTACTATGTGTTAATTTCAAAGGCATCCAAAATGAAGACATTAATCCATCTTTTATTACAAAAACTGGAAAGTTGGGTTTTCTAGAATGTTTCTGTTTCCTATTTACTACCACTTCTACCACAACAAATAAGCATTTGTCAAACACCCAGTCTCCTAGGGTTGTATTCCTATTTCCAGGCTTTTAAATGCCATTTGCTCTCCTGCCTACCTGGCCATTGCATTCCTACCCTTCAGCTTAGGTGTTGGCTCCTCTGAAAAGCCTTTTCCTGACCCAACTCCCACTCTGCCCACTTCTACTCTCCGCGGAGTTGGAGCCAGCCTGGCATATTCGCACAATATAAACATCCTGAAAACTGGGTCTGTAACTGATTTGCCTGGTGCCACATCCTGACCAATTAAAACTACCTGCAAATCCCCTACTGAAGGTGAGCTTTAGCAGATTTTGACCAAGGCAGGGGACCAAGCAAGGTTAAGTACCATAAGCCACTAGGCTTTTGAGATCTTAGAGCTCTAGCTATGGCTGTGCTCATTTGTCTTTTCTTCATTTTTATTTTTCAGCCAATGAAAATGCTGTAAATTCCTAAGTTTTCTGAATATTTACTAGTCATTAATCAGTGAAAACGTATTAATATCTACCTTTTTCTCCCAAAGTAAATGAGTAAAAGAACTGGTTGCAAAATATTGCCTTTTTTTCACCATCTTCTAATTAAAAATTATTTTGTGTGGTTAAAAATATGTATATTTACTGATATTAGATAAAATACAGATATTCAAGGAGAAGAAAATAGACATGAAGGAAAATGCCCACACTCATACACACACACACACACACACACACAAATATATGTAATTAGCTCATACCTTGTATATATCTTTTCTATACATATAAAACACATTTTAAAAAATAAAGGCTCATGCCATATTTATCATGTAACCTACCTTTTGTAATTGTGAGTGCCTTTCCACGTATCTCTGAGTGTGTAATACACACATGGAAGTATACATACCATTATATATTTATGGCTATATGGTATTCCATCAGGTGATTATCATAACTGATTTAACTAATCTCTTGCTTTCTTTTTTCTTTTTCTTTTTTGAGACAGAGCCTCAAGCTGTCGCCCCAGGTAGAGTGCCATGGCCACAGCTCACAGCAACCTCCAACTTCTGGGCTTAAGCTATTCTCTTGCCTCAGCCTCCCAAGTAGCTGGGACTACAGGCACCCACCACAATGCCTGGCTATTTTTTGGTTGTGGTTGTCATTGTTGTTTGCTAGGCCCGGGCTAAATTCGAACCCGCCAGCTCTGGTGTATGTGGCTGGTGCCTTAACTGCTTGAGCTACGGGCGCCAAACCTCTTTTTGTTTTTTGAGACAGAGTTTCCAGCTATCACCCTGGGTAGAGTGCTGTGTCATCACAGCTCACAGCAACCTCAAACTCTTGGGCTTAAGCGATTCTCTTGCCTCAGCCTCCCAAGTACCTGGGACTACAGGCATCCACCACAACACCCGGCTATTTTTGTTGTTGTTGTTGCAGTTGTCATTGTTGTTTTAGTTGGCCTGGGCTGGGTTCAAACCCACCAGCCTCAGTGTATGTGGCCAACACCATCCCCACTGAGCTACGGGAACCAAATCTCTTACTTTCAGATATTTAATTTTTTCCAATATTTTCATATCATAAATAATGGATAATAAATATTCAGTATATATATTGATCTAGTTATTCCCATAGAATAAATCTCAAATGTAAAGTTCTGAGGATAAAGGTGAAAAAGTTTTTCTTCTATCTTAAGGCTTTTGAATTATACCATCAAATTTTCTTCTAAAAAGCAAGAGCAATTAACACTCATGTCTATAAAAGTATGAAAAGACCCATTTCCTATTATATCTGCAGCACTGAGTATTATTAGTCTTTTTAATCTTTGTTTATCTCTTTGAAAATTGGGTACTCATTATTATTTTAATTGGCATTTCTTGATTTCTAGAAAGAGAAAACATTCCTGGGTTTTACATATGATATGAAAGAAATACAAAGAATGTAAGATATGAGAAACAATAATGGCATAAAATAAGATCACAATTATTGCAGGGGAACGAGGGAAAACAAGAAGGAATGAGCTTCACAGCTCATGTACTATTTCCTTTGTCTCATTAGGCTTGGATACTTGGTAACTTTAATAACAATTCTGAAAACACACATCACATCCCGCTCTATGATTAGTATGAGTTGAATATCCAAGTTATACTTAAGTACATGGAAATGTGTTTGCTCTAAAACACACAATTATTTTAAGTTTTAGAACATAACTCAAAAACAAACTCATCAGAAGGGCTCAAAAAGGCTAATGAATGTCTCATCATGCCATTGCTCTAAGTTAGCAGTAGTTAGATTTATGCACTTATGTTAATTTCCCAATTCCCATCGAGCCCTTTAAATTTGATCATATTTGTTGGCCTCATTGCTTTTCCCCAACCGAGAGCGAGCCCATGCAGCCTTAATTTGCCAGTTCTTGCATTCTCATTAATTTCTTTTTCCTCCTTCACTACTTTAATGCAGACAGCTGTCACTGTGTAAAAGTCTAAGGTAGGAGCAGAAGGCTTTCCTTCATTCTGCTGAGAAGGCCTTGTTGGGAGAAAGGACGCTGTACTGAGAATCACCCATGAAGCTTCCTTCAGTCCTTCGTCAGCACCCAAGGGAGCTCAGAGAGACAATAGGATTTTAAAAGGATAAAATTAACAGATGTATACGTGGTCAGAAGTTTGAAACGAAACACCTTCTTAACAAGGTATTATACTTACTATTTATGATTTTGCATTGAAAGAAAAAGGAGAATAATTTCGTTTCTGTAACTTGTGCTTTTCCTTTGGGGAAGATCTTAAAGTAACTTGTGGAGTGAGGACTTTATTTTATTTATTTATTTATTTATCATGTTTTGAGATAAAGTCTCACTCTGTTGCCCTTGGTAGAGTGCCATAGCGTCATAGTTCTCAGCAACCTCAAACTCTTAGGCTCAAGCCATCCTCTTGCCTCAGCCACATCAGTACTGGAACTACTGGCACCTGCCACAATGCCAGGCCAATTTTTCTATTTTTAGTAGAGACAAGGTCTTGCTCTTGCTCAGGCTCATCTCCCAGCTCCACTTCCCAGGCTGGTAGTCCAGGGCATAGACTTGCACAGATAGAGGAAACTTCATCCACTCCATGCCGGCACTAGGGAAACTGACGTGCAGAGTGGTGACATGACCTCTCTGAGTCAGAAGAAGAGATAGCTCTAACATCCATGATCTTTGGATGATGTTGCTTTTATCACTGCACCTAAAAGATAATATTTAACCCGGTTTTCCTCCTTTAATTCTGAAAGCAATGTTGAGTTTAGACAAAGAGAAGCAAGAAGTGCTGAGATGAAGTGTGTGACGTGCATGGCACTAAATGATGGGACCCAAGGTCAGATGAGGGAGAGGGGGTAGAAGGAGGGAGGGACATTTTAGGGTATTTTAAAAAATGAAAAGTCTAAACAAGATTGTGCACAGTGGGTGGTGACTAGTGAACAATGTCACAGCAGAAAAGCTTGAGGACAGCAGTAACTAAGCAGGACAATGACGATGTGGATAGACATTTAGGTGTGGTAGAGAGAGATCAGGAGTCAAAAGAGAAAGTGGCTGATCAATTTTTCTATGGGATGAGAAGTGGCACTGACTTTTTTTATTGTACCTTTTAATTTTTATTTTATTTTTTATTTATAGAAAAGATGCAAAAATAGTATAAGGAATTCTCTTTTTTCTCTATATTTCTCAGCAGACTCTCCAAATTAACATTTTTTACATATTTTGGGTCCCCTGTCCTTCTCTCTTGCTCTCCAATCTATAATACATACACACATGAAAAATATACTTCAATTTTTTTCTAAACTATTGGAGAGTTGGTTGTAAACCTGATATTCCTTTATTCGGTGTGTGCGTGATTCTTTTTTGTTTTTCTGTTTTTTAAAAGGGCATTCCCTGATAGAACCAGAATATAACGCTCAAAATTGGGGAACTCATATGATGCCATTATCCCATCTACGGAGTATATTCAGATTTTGCCAAATGTGCTAGTGACGTCGTCTATAGCCAAAGAAACCCTGGATCATAGATCGCACTCAGCTGTCCTCATGGTCACTGAGTCAACTCTCCTCTGGAACAGTTCTTCAGTCTTCCCCTGTGTTTCATTTTGGAGTCTCCGGGCCAGTCATTTTGTCAAAGGTCCCTTCATTTGGGCTTGTGCATTGCTTCCCGATGAAATGCAGATCGTGCACATTTGGCAGGAAACCCACAGGGGCAATGTCGTGGTCTTCTCCGGGCATCACATCAGGGGGCGCACACTGTCAGGTTACCCACTGACTGGCGATGCTAACTCTCGTCACTAGGTGAAGGTGGTTTCCATCCTGTTTCTCCTCTGTCCCTTTGTAATTAAGACATCTCTCATGGGGATGTATTCTGAGCGTGTGCAAATAGTTTATTGCTCTCAAACTTTCACCTACTAGTTTTAGCACCCATTCATGGTTTTTACCTGAAACAATTATTACTTTGATAATTGCCAAATGGTGGCTTACTGTTTCGGTCATTCCATCTACCTTTATTGTTTTCACATTTTATTTCAAGGAAGCGCTTATCCTGTTCCTTCCTGCCTTCCTTTTATCAACCTGGATTCGTGAATTCTTATTTTATTCAACATATTATCCTCTTTTATCATCATTATTTATTCCTCAATTTGGCACTGGCTTGATTTTAAAGAATTGGGAGTAACAGACTTCAAAATGAGTACTTCACTAAAAAATGCATAATACTAAATGCATAAAAAAGTGCCTGTCTCCAAATAATAACCATAATTCCTCTCTTATTACTATATGTGCTATTTATGTGTCGGATAAGATGCTATGACTTTGTTTAAGTTCTCTCATTTAAGTTTCAAAATTTGGTGAGATAGATATTGTGCCATTTGATCTATCATTTAAAGATGAGGAAACTGGGCCAGATGAGGTGGCTTCTGCCTGTAATCCTAGCACTATAGGAAGCCAAGGCTGGTGGATTGCTTGAGCTCAGGAGTTTGAGACCAGCCTGAGCAAGAGTGAGATCCTATCTCTACTAAAAATAGAAAAAACTAGCCAGGTGTTGGGGTACATGCCCCAGCTACTTGGGAAGCTGAGGCAAGAGGATCACTTGACCCAGGAGTTTGAGGTTGCTGTGAGCTATGATGATTCCATGGCACTCTACCCAGAGTGACACCTTGCCCCTGCTCCCCCCCCAAAAGATGAGGAAACTTAGGCTCAAAGAAAAAAATTTTTTAAGTGGGTTCATGAGGTTCTTACCCTCCATAGTAGCAGGTTTAGAGGACTCCAGAGCCCCTGCTGTCAATCACAGGTGCCTCTACAAACAAGTGTGGAAACACTTCCAGGAAGGAGGTGGACTATTCCTCAGGGTAGTTGGACATTTTATCGAGGATCTACGGTGAAATCTAATCTTTTTGCATTCTTACGAATGGTGCATTTGGAACCTGCCTACAAGTCTGTCATCACTCTAGGGACTTCTCTTACCTGCTTTACAGAAACTATCCAACCCTGCCTGACATCCAGGGAGAAAAGCATAAGGAAAGCGATCATCTGCATCATTGTCAGCACACACAGGTCCAGACAGGGGGAAAGTGATCATCTGCATCAGTTTCAGCAGACGCAGGTCCAGACAGGCATGGCTTGGTCACGTCACCCTGGGAGACATTCCCATGGGTCAAGCCATCCAGAGGAGTGCCCATGGGTCAACCAGGTAAAAGCCACATTCAAGCAGGGGTAAAAGGGCAAGGGGTGGGATGGGGGAAAGACCAAGGGAACAGAAGAACAGGGAAATTCACTATCCAGTCAATTCTTTAGATTTCAGGTGAGGACACAGGGCCATGGCTGCCACTGTTCACCCTTCTTGCAGGCTAACATACTAGATTCTTCTTCTGGCAACAACAACACCTCCACCATTACCATGTCACCACTTCTAATATCAAATTTCAGATTGTATGAGAATGAGCTTGGGTGAAAGGATGCTTCATGCTAGTGAAAATAATTAAAATGATTGCCCTGCCTTAGAGAAAAGCACAATTGGGTCTAAGAATAACATCCTTACTCTCACAGGGGGAACAAACTAAAAATAAAAATCAACAAGGTGCTTCCTGCCAGTTTGTAAATCCAATAAGCAAAGATGATGCCTCAACCTGGCACTGGGCATTTAACAGCTAGCCTGGCTCCCTCCACCTGAGAGCAGCCATGTGGTTCTCAGAGCTAACAGCTGCCAAGCAGAACCCCTCAGATTAACCCATAGGTGGTGTTGAACCACTTCCCATTAAGATATTTGCAAAGCAAATAAAAATGATAGCCACACTCTGAGTCCTGGGAGCTGGCCAAGAGAGCTGGCTGTTGTCGTTGACACAAAGAGCTCTCCAGGGAGGGTCTGGACCAGAGTGAAGAAGGCCACTGCTGCCTGCGTCTCCAGACTGTGTTAATCTTAGTCCCCTAGAATTCTCGCTATCAGGGACTATTATTATCTAATTTCCATTCACAGCAGTTGCTAGAGCTGTGTTTCACCAAAGCTCTCTATTGCTTTCTGTCATCCTGACCACATCATGCAGATGAAAAGAACAAATTCACCCCTCCCTGTTTGGTCTACTCACCAAAGAGGCATGCCTGAGAAGTCAGTAAGATACACACGGAAAGATTCTGGCATTACTACTGTTAATAGCTTTTGCAGTAAATACACTTGCGCAACTCAATTCTTAACTTAAAGTGACTGAGCTGGTGCTAATGGGAAATACACAAGCATCTTTGCTTTCTACACGTAGGAATGAGCTGATATTTCATTCACAAGATATTTTTCTGACCTAGCAAAAAAAAGTGAAATAAAGTCAATAAGATAAGAAATGGACAAAGTTAATCTTTCAACCTATAGGATTGTGATCTAGGTTTCTTTAAGTGTTGATAACAAAGCACTCTTATATAAAATTCATTTTTATACAAATTTTGTTTCCTAAATTATTTCCTACCTGAGTACATCATCTTTTCTCAAAATCTTCAAAATAGGCTCACTATGCAAAGTATTTTAGCAGAAACTCATTCGCAGCCTGAGTATAGTAAAGGTCTTGATGAAGACATAAAGTAGATATCAGCAATGAGCTGAATTTCTAGAATTGCCTACATTCAAAAAAATGGGTAATGTGGGAGGAGAATAAGAAATGGAAAAATGGTCAGAGAATTTACCAGATTCAGGCATTTCTTGAAGTTGTCTTTTACATGAGAATCCAAAAGTTTCGACATATAGGCATTAATTGTATAAGGAGATAGAAAAAAGGAAGGAAGAAAGGAGGAAGTAAGGGACAGAAGGTAGAAGGAAGGAAGGGGAAAGAAATGAAAGGCAAGAAAAGAGAGAGCTAAAGAGAGATTGAAATTCTTTTTAGAAAAAATTTATTTTTTTATAAGAAAGAAGAGATCCATCTGACAAAATTAAAGAGTACATTTTTAGAATCTTGAATACATCACTCAGTTTTGGACGATGTTTATCCAAATAAAATTAAAAGCGACTTTGTAAATGTAAAAGTTCTGCAGTGAGAAAGTGAACCCAACTTTGCAGGTCAACTTTGCAAAGCAAATTTGTCAATAGCAAATGGATTTAGCAGTAGATTTATGTAATCACAAAAGCTTATGCTCACAGGGGATCACATTGAAGGCCTTAGGAGGATGATTTTGTGACTTTAATTATATATAAGATATGTCGAAAACTAAAACTTCTCATCTTTGTCTGAGGTACTAGGCCCCAAAACATTACAATGAAGTGTGGATTGCATGGCAGGGGTGTGTGGGGTGAGGGAGGGATGTCAGAAGGCTTGAGTCAAACATGCATTCTAACATTTCTGCTAAAGGTCACTATGTCCCAGTTTCTGGCAACTGACCCTTAACTTGAAATACTAACCACAGTTAGCTACTACCTAAAGAAAATGCATAATTAAGCATCTTCCCAACTTGGAATTTATCTTGAGTTAGGAAGAGAGATCCACTACAAAATAATTACACAGTGTCAACAGCATCTCCCTTTACTTGTTTAATCAGCATTGTTGGGTTTTGGTTAAAGTTGGCTCCTTACTTTAGCCAAAATAAGTTAACATGCTCAAGTCACACTTGAGATAAATAGGAAACATTTCTCATCAAAAAAGTAATTGAATTTAGTTTTGGACCTCACAGAAATAAAAATTCAATCAGAATGTATTTATCTATTCATCAATTATTATTTTTTTTTATGACGATGACCAAAAATCCTAGATTCTAGATTCAGTGAATAATACAGAAATAAGTGGTTTTATGTCACATCCCACTTCTGACACCACTTGTCAGGGCCTGGGACTGGCCAGGTCTCAGGCCGGCTTAACTAGGTTCCAGACTAGGACCGCTAAGCTACCTTGCTCAGGAACAATTTCTCTTAGGTGTCTGAGGGCTATCTACTTTAGCAGGAGAGAGAGTCTTAGAGAGAGTAAAGCAGTCTTCTTAGAATGGATAGATCTAAGTCTTTAGTAAAGCTTGGTAATCTTCAGCAGAGAGACCCCGTGCTGGCGTTCTGCAGGCAGGAGAGGAGACAGAGTCAGAGTAAGCGGGTCCGTGATAGAATGTGCATGCTCCCTACTGTCTTCTCCTCCAGCTTAATATAAGGCTGATCTTGTGCCTCTCAACACTATAGGTGAATAGATGGCCAATCCTCCACTGCTCTCATCTCACGAACTCTCATGCTTATTAGGAGAGCTAAATCCTCCATGCCCTTTTAAGCTAGGTGTTCTATTATTGAGCTATACAGGTATTTCTTTTTTTTTTTTTATAATTTTATTGAATCATAATTCTGTACATTGGTGCAATCATAGGGCACGATTCATATACATTCAGAAATGTTTTGATCGTACTGTTACAGATAGCCTTCATGGCATTTTCTTGATCACTATA
>CAUYON010042720.1:0-35925 GCA_963573935.1 Arctocebus calabarensis
TGTGTTGATTATTTGTACAAATTGGAGTGCTTATATCCTACTAATCAACATAGCCTTCATCTCATTTACCCAATTATAGCATTAAGACTTTTATGTTCTATGCCTAATAGATCCAACTTGTACTTGCAATATGCTCCTTAGGTGTGGTCCCCCTACTAACCCTCCCTCTATCGACCCACCCCCTTCCCTTCCCCTCTCCCTCTCCTTCCCTTCTTCATCCTAGGCTATAGTTGTGTTTCATTTTTCATATGCAAGTGTTAGTGATTATAAATTGGTTTCAAAGTAGTACTGAAACTTTGTATATATACAAATATATTGTATATATTTTTTCCATTCCTGTAGACCTGCCGTTTGCCCCTGCAATTCCTCTTGTAGGTGTATATCCAAAGGACCAAACATCATTTGGCAATAAAGGTATTTGCACCAGATTGTTCACTGCAGCTCGTTTCATAATTGTCAAGTCATGGAAGAAGCCCAAGTGCCTATCGACTCATGAGTGGATTAATAAATTGTGGAATATGTATACTATGGAATACTATGCAGCATTAAAAAAATGGAGACTTTACCTCTTTTATGTTTACTTGGATAGAAGTGGAAAATATTCTTCGTAGTAAAGTATCTCAGGAATGGAAAAAAAATCCACTAAAAATTTAATAAAATAAATCTATGTGCATTCATACCACTAAAAGTCTATCTAGTTCCCCACATAAAGAAGTGCTATCATGTTTTATACATGTCATGTATGTATATATACAAATTTGAGAATAATAGGATTTGTTTAATGTTAGAAATGATCTTCTGTCACCATTTTATGAATAGTGCCTTGGTATCCAGAGGGGACTGGGCCTAGCACTCCATAGATACTAAAATCAGTGAAAGCTCAAGTCCCTGATATAAAATGCATCATATTTGCATATAACCTACATACATCTCCCTGTTTACTTTAAATCATCCCTGAATCATTCCTTATAATATCTAAAGTAATATAAATTCTATGCAAATATCTGTTATACTATATTGGTTTTAAAATTGTATTCTTTTTATTGTTGTGTTATTTTTTTTTAAATACTTTCTACCTGTGGTTGGTTGAATCCATGGATGTGGAATCCATGGATCCTGAGGGCTGACTGTGCATCCAGAACCATGCACTTGAGTACGAATAGGTAGCCATGTACTGTGAACCAGTATTAAGCATTGCAAGAGTCTATCACCCATGCTATGTGAAAGGAAGGTCTTGGCAAGTTAATTTGACTTTTACCTTTGTGGTTCAGTCACTCAAATATGCCCAGCACTTTGAAGTAATTAACTACTTTGGTCCTTGGCAGTGACCCAACCCTTATACCTTCAAAGTGTTTGGATGAGGTTGTCTTCCATTTCAAGGACAAAAGAGCAGGAAAGATGGACAGGTGATTCTCTAGGGCCTGAACAGTGTTAGCTATGAGAATGTTTTCGTTATAAAAAACAATGTTTAGGGTTACAGATTATGCTGTGCCATTGATGAACACCAGGTTTGCACGACCAATGCCAGAGTGCCCTGTATTTCTTTACTAAATTTACTATTTGCTTGTTTTCCTTGTGTTCGTTTGTATGTAAGGCCCTCAAAACCATGGAGCAAATAAAATACAGGACATAATTAAATTTGAATTTCAGTTAAATGAAGACTTTTTTGGTATAAGCATATTACAAATGCTATGTGGGATATACTTATACTAAGTATACTAAAAAAGTTGTCATTGTTTATTTGTAATTGAAAATTAACAGTATTTTTATTTATTAAGTCTGGTAAACTTAGGAGCAAAGACCCTGTTCTCTTTTGCCCAGGACTAAAGAAAATACTAAGAGCATTATCTAGAACACAAAAAAGGGCATGTCCTAGATTCTAGAAATTTTTTTTTTTTTTGTGACTTCTATGAAAGGAGTACTGAATATCCCCTCTGCTTTTTGCCATAGGAAGGCTGTCTGGGAGGTTAATTTGTTACCAGAAATGTCTGTGGGGAACCAGGAAATAAGCTCTTATCTCCTGAATATTTCTTTAATAAGCCATGGAGTGTCACTGGTTCCTTCTGTCACATTGCTGGAATAATCACCAACTCTTCATGTATTTATTCATTCTCCCATAAAATATTTACTAAACCTTTTTGTGTAGTTGGCACATTGCATTTAATAGTCATGACAACCCTATGGGGTAGGTATTATCTCCTTTATTAATACAGAAATGAAGCTCAGTGAGGATAAATAACTTGCCTAAGATCACCCTCTTGGTAAGTGACAGACGCAGATCTCAAACCTGTGTCATTTTAACTTCCAAGTTCTACAAGAAGTACAGGTTTGGGGTGGAAGGGACAGGACAGCTAATATTTCTTTTGTCATACCCCAGGCACAAACTTATATGCTTTAAACTATTGACAAACTTTCTTCAAGTCTGATTGAATTCTGACCTCTCAGAAAAGCAAACAAACCAAAAAGGAAGAAATACAAAATTATTTTCACAAAGTAAAAATAATAATGCTCAAAAAAGAAGGTGGTTCTTGCTAAATCTTCCATAGAAATGCAAAAGACCTAAAATTGTCAAAAATAATTTTGAAAAAGAACAAAGTTGGAGGATGTATACCACCTGATTTCAAAACTTGTTATAAATTTGTGGTATTTGCAAAAGGATAGACATGTAGGTCAAAGGCAAAGACTAGAATCCAGAAATACTGCGCCCCTCTATTTGTGGTGAATTGATTTTTGAAAAGTGTACAAAGGATGGAAGGATAGACCTTTTTAACAATGGGAGATAGAATAACCTTTTCAAAAATGGTGCTGGAATAACTAGATATCCATGTGTATAAACAACCAACAGCAACAGTAATGGAATGCTTAGAGCCTATTCTCGCACCATACATAAAATTAACTCAAGATGTACCATAGATCTGAATTAAGAAATGAAACTATGAAACTAGTAGAAAAAATCATAGGAGAAAAACCTCTTTGTGAGCTTGGATTAGGCTGAAGTCTCCTAGATACAAGTTGCATGAAAAAATTGATATTAGCCTTTATCAAAATTAAGGACCTCTGCTCTTTGAATGATATTGTACTGGAGGTGGCAGGTTAGAATACATAAAGAACTGTTATGACTCAATAACAATTCAATAAATAAATGAGCAAAATATTTAAATAATTTTGACATATTCACCAAGGAAAACACATGAATAGAAAAACGGAAGTGTGCAAAAAGATGCTTTTCATCATTAGTCATTAGGGAATTGCAAATAAAACTCCAATGAGGCACTAATACATAACCACTACATTGTCTATAATCAAAAGAACAGACAACACCAAGTTTTGGAGAAATCTGGAGACACCAGGACAGTGACTATGTAGAATCACACATTTCTGGTGAGAATGTAAAAAGGCTACAGTGTCTTTGGATAGCAGTTTGGTAGTTTAAAAAAAAAAAGTAAACATAAGTTTATGGTATAACCCAGACATTCTGCTTCTAGGGAGCAAGCTAAATGAAAAGAAGATATACATCCACACAAAGACTTGTACATGAGTGCTTATCGCAGCATTGTTCGCAATAACCCCAAAGTGTAAATAACATCATCAGCTGATGACAAGGCAAACACATTGTGACACATGTATACCATGGGATCCTACTCAGCAATAAGAAGGACTAAATGACTAGGGCAAGCAGCAAGATGGATGAAACTCAAAAACATTACACAAAGAAAAGAATCCAGACAAAAAAGAATATGTATTGTATGACTCAATTTATTTGAAATTTCTAGAAACAGTAAAACTGCAGCTGGAGGTTGAGACTGAGAGTGGGAATGAATAGCAAACTGTTAGGAAGGTGTTGAGAGTATGCTCAGCCTGTTTTGAGGTGATGCTTATTTAGGTGTATAAGTTTACCAAGACTAATCAAACTGTACACTTGAAATGGATAAAATTTATGGCATCTAAGTTATACCTCAGTAAAACTTTTATAAAAAGTGTGGTGTATTTAACCAGCCATATTTTTTATACACATATAAAATAAGAATTGGCAGCCAGAGTTATGGACGCCAAGAAGTTCTGTAATCTTTCCTCAAGCTGGGGAACCAGAAAAGGCAGCAGTGTAATCAACATGAGTATGAAGGCCTGAGAACCAGCTTAGATGGTGTAACTCTTGGTCAAGTTTGGGAGGCTTGGGAACCAGGGGGCAGGGTGGCTGCTGGTCCTGGAGTCTGAAGGTTCAAAACCTAGAAGTGTCCAAGGGCAGGAGAAGACGGATGTCCCAGATGGAGGAAAGAGCACATTTTACCCTTCCTCCTCCTTTTTGTTCTGATGGGCCTTCAACAAATTGGAGGATCCCCCCCGTATTGGTGAGGGTGATCTTTACTCAGTTCATCAACTAAGATGATGGTCTATTCCAGAAACAGTCTAACAGACACTTGCAGAAATAGTGTTTTGCCAGCTATTGGGAGGCATTTCTTACCCCAGTCAAGTTGACGCCAAATATTAACCATCACAGAGCACCACACTGAGACTTCCATCTTGATGACATTAGAAGTTTAAAGAGAAAAATTTTAAGAGAATAATATTTTTTACTAAATGATTAGACAGTATTTAACTCTGTTGGAGAACCTACCAAAGTCTCCTGGAGTATATATACAGGTCATCAGTCACTCTGGGAAACACAAGTTCATAGGAATCAGTCCATCATTTCAGCGTGCCCTTCGTTGTTCTTCAGCATCAATGTTTTTAAATATCAAAACTTCTCACATTGTATACGGATACACTCCAGCCACACCAGACAGCTCACCACCACATCCTTTCAGCTCAAATGTCACCTCTACTGGGAATGTTTCTTTCATCTCACCAGGTTCTTTCCTGTTTATTCCCAAAGTGCTTACTCTATACCCATGTTTGTCAGAGTAGGTGTGTAACACACTGCGCGAGTCTTACAGTTCTAGAACAACAAAGATGTATTTCTTTTTCTTTTTTTGAGACAGAGTATTAACTTTGTTACCATTGGTATGGTGCTATGGATTCATAGCTCACAGCAAACTCAAACTCTAGGGCTCAAGAGATTTTCTTGTCCCCAAGTACCTCCCAAGTACCTGGGACTATAGGAGCCTGCCACAATGCGTGGCTATTTTTAGAGATGGGGTCTCTTGCTCAGTCCGGTCTTGAGCAAGACCTGAGCTTAGGCAATCTACCCGTAACGGCCTCCCACACTGCTAGGATTACAGGCATGAGCCACCGTGCCCAGCCTAAAGATGTATTTCTTATTGATTCAGAGGTTGCATGGGTTTGGGGGACTCTCCTGGGTGCTGGCCACCACATGCTGGCTCAGTGTTGTAACTTAATTTTTACTCAGACTTCTACAATCACCAAGATATCAGGAGACTCTGTAGAGTCTCACACTAGCAATTAAGTGTACCTACCTTTATTATTTTCTCTAATATTAATTGGCAAAAGTAACTTGTCCCTGCCTGGAAGAGGAAATTTGGTACATCAGTAGATGGCATTCATGTTACCATTGTCCCTCTTTAGGAGTGTTTGTTAGGCTTGCTGTAGTGATTTGTTTACGTGTCTCTGTCCCACACCCACGTTACACAATGAATGTCCCCAAAGCAGATGCTACAACTCATCATCTTTCTCTATCTTGGCTGAGCATGGTACTGGCACGTATAGGTGCTAAACAAGTGTTTACTGAGTGAATAAACACTCTCCATGGTAAGCACAAAGATATGGCTCAGAGAAGCTGTGTGTTCCATATTTCTGCATTTTACTTTCTTCCTGGTTTGAAAAAGCAGTCCCAAATTTTTAAGTTTCCATTTGCTATCCCTTAAGTATTGGGATGATCAGCTGCATTCTGCTCAACTTGGCTGGGTCAAATCACGTGGTTTAAGATTTTTAAAACATTACAAAAGAAGCCAGGGTGAAGGAAGAATGAAATCAAGGCCGCTAGCACCTAAAGACCAGAAGCAAAAATACCCCAGAGAAATGTCCTTGGTCTACATCATGTGCACTAACCCTCTCAGGAAGAGGCACACCGTTTCCCACGCCACCAGGGGGTTCATTGCTCATCTAAGGCCAGTGTTCCCTTGCAAGACCATTGTGGGGAGCAGTTGGGGGCCCACAGGGAATGCCTCCCTAAATGCAGACTTAGCCACAGCTAGAGGCCTTGATTTAATTCCTCCTTCACCCTGGCTTCTTTAGGCCCCCCATGTTGTATGCTCTGAGAATCTCTTGATATGTCACTCAGGACACCCATGAGCATTTGACTGTCAGGCAGAACACAGAAGTCAATGTTACAAAGGCCCCCAGGCTACAGCAGTTTCCCCTCCCCTCTTATCTGCAGTTTTGGTTACCTATGGTCAGCCACAGTCTGAATATGGAAAAATGAAGAAATAAACAACTCCTAAGTTTTAAACTGCAAAAAAAAAAAAAAAATTTACAAAAGAAGACCATTAGTTCCTCACTAGTTTTGGAATATTTACAACAGTCTAATTTGTTCAGACGCACTCTCCAGGGAACTCCATGGACTCACAGGCATTACCTAATGCAGTCAGGACTGGAAGTGGGAATGGAGGCATAATGACCTCCGCCGTTTGGCATGAGGGCTCAGCAAGCACAGCACATACAGGAGTTAAACAGGCCTTGATTTCCTGACTTCAGTTCACACCTCTGCCATGCCCTCTGGTTCTGTCTTAAGTTTTCAAGTCCTCAAAGTGTATGAAAGTGAATATTTTCCTTGGCTTCTTTTAAGGTGAATATTTTTTTCCAGTTTCTTTTTGATGTTTCAAACGATTTGGGTCCAAAAATATTATCATAACAAATCCACCAAAATAGCAAATACTATTGCTCTGAAGCCAAGGTTAGTCCTCACTTTGAGCTGAAAAAACTCAGAGCATGAAATTAAATGACCCTGCAGACCCCATCTGATTCTAAGATTTCATGATTCCAGGCTTGAGGACATCCCCACGTGAAATCTATCCCAGATGGAACAAATATATCCAATCTGCTTTCTGCTGGTTGTCTCAGGATGTGTGCCCAGGGCACTAAATGGGCTCGGGTAGTTAGTCCTCTTTTTGGAAAAAGTATTTTAGAGGTTAAGAAAGAAAAGTTGCCATAACAAGTGATGAGTCATCTGGCTTATTAGATGTCTTTTTCCTTCCTCTTAACCTGTGGACTCATTCATTTGTTTCTTCATTCATTCATCAACATTTACTGAGTTGGACACTGGGCTGACTGCAGTCTCTGAGCTGGATGCTGGGCTGACTGCAAGATGTGGACAAACACCTGGTCTTCCCAGCCTATGGGCCTATGGATAAGTACATGTACAATCCAAGGAGGTAAGAGCCCCAAGGATAGGTACCCTGGAGTGGTCATGGAAGAGATCAAGGAAGGCTTCCTATAAGGGGTGATGTTTTAAATTCAGTGTTCAGGTGGGAAATGTTTCTGGGAGAATGAGAGCATGAACAAAGGGGAATATGGCAGCACTGACTGGCAACATGTAGGCCCTCTTGGGTGATTAGTCATGAATTTAAACTGAGACAGATGCGCTTGGCAAGGTACTCTTTTCCCCAGTCTTACCCAGATGCTTGGGGACAGGTACAGAGCAGGTGGGAAAGAAGGTCTTTTCAGGGTCTGTTTGTGTCATGTGAGGACCAGGATAAGGAAGAGAAAGAAACGATGAGGAGGGTACATGTAAGGGCTCATTATATTTTTGGATAGTGACATCTCTTCTGGGGAGAGGATGAAGGTAAGAGAAAGTGTAGCTGAAGGACTCTTGGCGTCTGGGAATTAGACCCAAAGGAGTGAAGTGGGAAAATAAGGGAAACAAGATTGGAGAGTGTGGTGCTTGAAAGTGAGATCACGAAGGGTTATAGGTGGAGGCAAGGATGAGCTTGTGGGAATAGAGCTGAGGTAGGCTGCGGGACAGGGCCTTTGCAGGAGAGAAACTCAAGGGACTGATAGAATTGAGCATATTGGATGCATCGTCCACTCTCCATGGGTGTTAAAGTATTAATTTCCTGTCACAGCTGTGACAAATAACCACTGTGCTGAGTCTTCACAAGGGTCTTTTTCAAACCCAGTCATCAAAGCCTTGACGAATGGTGTCTCCAAACACAGAGGACCTATGTTTACCAGGCTGCATTTTCTAAATTTCAAATTCATGGATGGGGCAAATATTTGTTTGTGGGGGCAACTACACAGAATATTTAAAGCCAGGACTGTTGTTAAAAACCGCAGATCAGGCCAGGTGTGGTGGCTCACACCTGTAATCCCAGCACGTTGAGAGGCCTCTTCTATCCTTTGGGAAGAGAGTGTTATTTTCTGGATCCCAAAACAAATATTATATTTTATTTAAATAGTTATGAATGCTAGATTGGAAAAGTCACTTGTTCTTCCTCGCTTCTATTTTTTGCCTTCATATGGTCTGCTTCATCTGGTCAGCTCTGCAGAGCAATGAACTTGGACAAGAATGCCCTCAGCGTGGGGACTGATAGGGTGGGCAGAGTTAGCTGAGAGCACACAGGCCTCTGGGCAGCATGTGTGTCAGCTTGTCCTGTGTGCTATGTGGGTCCAAACCTAGAATTCCAGTCCTCTGCTGCTGCAGAAATGCTGACGTGACTTCAGTGTGCCTTCCAGCATCCAGCAATGACACTCCTGCCTCTGCAGAGCCCCAGTGCTCACTATGCCCCAAGCCGGAGATAAAGTGCCAATGGCACTTGAAAACCTGGTGGGAGAGGAAGAGAGACAGAGGCATTTATTGAATTCCTGCTCTGCTATATTTTTGTCTCCTTAAAAACTCCTTCGTGTGATCAGAAATGTTATCCACATTGAAAGGATGAGAAAACTGACTGGTCAAGTCATCTGCCCAAGGTCCAGCAGTAAGTGACCCTTGCTGGAGTTGAGCTCAAGTCAGCCAGTTTCAAATTCTGTGCCTTCTCCATGGCCTCAGAGTGGAACTGGGAGATTAAAATCCATGAGTCTTGGGAAGAGGCAAAACATCGTCTTTAGTGAAGCTTCTCTCTCAATATGGTTAAGGAACAGGCTTTCTCCTTTGCAGGGACATTGGCCACTGGTGGGCTGACCACCACTCAGCATGCCTTCCTCGTTGGGGGCAGTTCTCCCTACTCTGTGTCCTGGGTGGGGCCAGCATCAGCAGGGAAGTGAGGAGGTGTTCTGAGGAGTAGGGGCCTCTGGGGACAGCAGAGCTGGCTCCTAATTGGATCGCCCCCATGGGGGGATTCTTGGCTTTGTGCTCAGCTTCCCAGACTAACTGTTCTCCAGTCTTCTCACCTGCAGCCTTCCTGCAAACTCCTCTGCTTAGCCTAGCTGGGCGAGTTTTCTATTGGCTGCAAAACAAAAATGTGATAGGCCTGTCCTCCTGGAGGTACCCCCAGACCCGCAGGAGCAGGACAGAGGATGCAACTCCAGCAATGATGGGAGGCCCCTATTCCTTTTAACTCTCTCCTCCACTCTCCCTTTCCCTGACTTCTTTTCTGCCCTTAGGGAAGATTCTGAATTGTATTTGCCTTTTTCTTTTTTATATTGGCCAGATTGGTCTTGAACTCCTGGGTTCAAGTGATCCTCCCATCTCAGCTTTCCAAGTAGCTAGGACTAGAGGCATGCACCACCATGCCTGGCTAATATATACATATGTACTTTTTACTTTTTAGAAATGAAGTCTCACTATGTTGCCCAGGCTGGTGAAATATATTTATCTTAGGGTGAAAAGGCTGATAAGAGTTTTAAATGCTCCTCTTTGGGGAATTTGCAATTTAATGGCCAATAATATATCCTAAAAGCAAAGGCGTGAGCTGCATCTGAAGAGACTGAGTCTTCTTGAAGACTTAGGGGGGTCCTTTGAAAAGAGGACTGTGTTTCAGGAATCCTGTGGTTGTGGCTAAACAGGTCCCTATTGGACCCCTGGCCCAAGAACTCTGCAGGATTGCAGGGAAACTCTGAGAGCCAGACGTTTGCCATAAGGGATTGTTTTCTGACAAAGCAAGTGGCATGGGGTAAAGCTAGGGGGTCAAGAGCCTTGTCACAGCTTCATCTGCAGTGGGGTTTGCCAGAGGGGTGGGATTTGAGAGAATTCTGTTAACTCTGGCAAGCCTTTCCTCTTTTAGGGACCACTACAGGTTGTCCTGACTATAAACCCTGCTTATCTTGTTTGTGAAACCCCAAGAGAGTTCCTGAAAATGTACAGGAGAGATGTCAAGGTATACCCTGGGTGCAGCTGAATTTCTGTAGTAAGTATACTATTTTTCGTTCCCTGGGAGGCCCTCAAGAGAACTGACAGAATAATAGCAATAGACCTCCTCCTTTGGCAAGTCCACCAATAAAACCCCAGCCCTGAAAGGTGGTAGTGACAGAGGCATAAAAAGAGATTTCTCTCTAGGGAACTCTCTACCATCAAACAATTTCACGATCCCTGTCTTCAGACTCCTTTCATACACTGGCCATGGAAAAGTGACTGTTACAATTCAGATGTTTGTCTGCTTCAAATCTCATGTTTAAAGTTGATCTCCAATGTTGAAAGTGGGGCCTAGAGGGGGGTGTTTGGGTCATGGGGGTGGATGCCCTATGAATAGATTAATGCCCTGGGAAAGGGAAATGAATTCTCACTCAATTAGCTCCCAAGAGCTCTTGGTTAAGGAAAAAAAAAAAAAAAAAAAAAAAGCCTGGCACCTCCCACCTCACACTTTAAAACGCTCTGGCTTCCAAAATAACCATGTGATCTCAGCACAAACCAGTTCCCCTTTGCCTTATGCCTGAGTGGAAGCAGCCTGAGGTCCTTACCAGAAGCCAAGTAAATGCCAACACCATGCTTCTTGTGCAGCCTGCAAAACTGTGAGCCAAATAAATATATTTTCTCTGTAAATTACTCAGCCTCAGGTATTCTTTTATAGCAACATAAACAGGCTATGTTAGTTACTCAACCACTATGAACTTCAGTTTCCTTTTCTGAAAAACAGACAAAATGATATCTACTTGAAGAGCTGTTGGGAGGACTTTATGGGATGATAATGTCTAGAAAGGCATTTAAAAGATAGCAAAGAACTGTTCAAATACAGATTTGAATATATTAAATATGTTTAAATAGAAACATAAAATAATTTTATAAAAAATAATTTTATATTATTTTAATGCTAAGGAGGAATGAGACATTCTTCCTAATAAAAGAACTTCTTCTGACGGTTACCTTGAGTCTCTGTGTAAGTCATTTTGTTTGTTTGTTTGTTATCCACAGTGAATATAGAACTTCTCATATCTCACTCAGTCTCCTTTTCCTTTTGGTGACTCCATCATGAGAAGAAAGGGGCTGGAAATGCCCTGGTAATAAGCAATCGGAGCGAGTACAAAAGGGACATCCCATGCATTTCACAAGGAGTTCAAAAGGGCTTAGGGGAAGAAAGATGCTGCCTTATGAGTTATTTTAAATAGATTTTTAAAAATACATTTTTAGAACTGAAATTTCCTTTAAAAAAAGGATGGTGTGATGGCTAAATTTAAATATTTGAAGTAGAAGCCCAAGAGGAGAGAGTCTTCGCAGCTGGATGTGAGTTTTGAGTTTCATGTTGTCTCCTTCCCCCACCATGTGTGACAGGTCTTGCTTCCCATTCTTCCAGCTTGAAGGTGCTGCTCAATTTTACCATATGTATGTGGCTCTGTCATCACCAATAACACCACCACTACCAAGAAAGGCTGTCCATCACTTCCCTTGTCAGAAGAACCAAGTGGCCCCCAGCCTTCCAAGCTGTTCCCTCCTAGTCTCAAATGCCCTTTCTCAACATTGCCCTTCCTCCTGCCACAGGACTTTCCAATGGAAGAAAGATCCCTGAACTATTCCCATATGCTCTTCTCTGAGCCTTTGCTTAAGGTGTTCAATTTTTTAGGAATGTGCCTGTCTTTTCACTGAGGTTTAAGCCCTTGTCAACACACTTCAGTGTCTTCCCCACCTTTGCCTCCTCTGGGCAGACTCTCCTGGGTTCCCTGGCTCCCAGGGCTCTTCCTCCTCTCAGCCTCAGCTAACCCCATGGGATCCATCCTGTCTCCTGGACTTCTGTTGGAGACACAGATCTCACGTCCAACAGTAGAGCTAGCATTTCAGCAAGATTCCAGGCAATTCCTATGCCTGTCAGTGTTTGAGAAGCACTGCCCTGCACCACTGGGGATGTTTCCATTTCTGCACTGGCTTATTTCATGCACTTCAAAGGTCAGGACCAATGAGTGCCATCTTTTGCTTCCCCAGAGCTCTTGGCACAAAGTCTTGTGGATGAAAGTTAATTTATTGCTCTTAATTGGTGGTTACTATACTTTTACCAACTGGAGGGAGGTAGACCTTCAAATGTGTGAAAGAGTAGTACAGAAAGTGGAATCTTCTTTGTCCTCCTCCCAGCCCCCTAAACACACACACACACAGAGCCTGGATGTTGTCACTGAGGATCAGTCCCCAGGCATTTAATAACCAGTTTGACATTTGTTTACAAGACCTAGCTGGCATCATCTGGGCACATCCTCATATCCTGATTCACTTTCACTCTCTCTTTAAGAACGTCACCCATCCCTTGTTTAAACTCTAAAAGGAAATCTCCTCATCAGGCTTTGTCAAACCCAACTTTAACAGTTAATGTCTCTGGGAGGGCTGAGAGAGGCATGGTCTTCCTTCCAAGGTCACAGACACTTTGCAGACATGATGTTAAGCTTCATGCCTTCTCAGGGAGTGGGGAGCAACCAGAGAGAGCTCTCACAACACCTTTTAAATACAGATCTATGATAAAGGCATAGGGCAGGGCCATGGCTTTTGTTAACTTAAAAATCACACAATTTATACATTTGGAAAGGAGAGCTTTATTTCTTAAGAAGGGTTACAGGCTACAAAGTGGCTATTCTGACAGGCTGAGAAGCACAGCCTCCAGCAGGAAACTGAAAACAAGGCAGTTTGAGGAAGGGGAGGGTAGAACAAGTATTTATGGAGAATGGGCTGGACATCTGACAGGTTACAGGAGGGGCTATGAATATTCATAAAGGAGGTCACATGCCTGTGTGATAAGCAAACATGCATGTTATATGCATGCCATGTTCACCTTGGGGTGGAGACTTAACATTTAAAGTGCGCTGAGCCAGCTGCACTTGTTTTAATACAGCTTTTCTTGAAGTCAGTGCTTAGTTTAACTGCTAGAGAAAGGAAAAATCTTGTAGCAGTTAGAATATAGTTTATTCTTTAAGCGTTAGAGAAAAGAAAACCCTTGCAGGAGTCAGAACTTAGTTTATTTTTTTAAGGGTTAGGGTGTATGAACTTAACCCTTGCCTGGTATGGCCTTTGTTTTTGTTTATAATTTGGTATCTCACTGTCAAGAATCTTTACATTGATGCCCTCCATTTTGTGTCTAAATTGTTTAAACAGAGAGGGTATAAGTGAGATGTGTCTGACCTCTTATCCCTTTGTGGAATTAGAATTCTGTTAAAGCCTTAAAGGCTTCTGGGGTACCGTTGGCCAAGAGAGTGTCTGCTTGGTCAGTTGGGTGCTTATAATTTTATTTTTAATTTATACTTAAAAACTCCTATATATTTAGCTTCCAAATTTATCATATCTAATTTCCAGCCCTTTATGTGCATTAGCGCAAACGTTAGGGGGATCCCTTACAATCAGTTGTCAGAGGATGAAGAATCCCCACCTTGGTTTACAGTGGGGTTAACTTGGTATGTGAGTATCAGTTGGCAATGAGTGGCCTCAGCACTTCAGCCTCACCTAGAAGTGGTCTTGAAAGATGATGAAGGGACATCCTCCAAATGGGCACCAGTCATCCATTTCCTGTGGAAGGACACATGGCCAGGGGTTAGAATGCATGTAAACTCCTGGCAGATGGACAGGATGGCTGGCCATGCCTGGGGAGAGAAAGACTGGAAAATTGGGGATGAAGGGCACATGGGTAGACATACCTGTGTGGGCACAGAGTTTGAAGTTGTTTTTGTCATATTCTAGAAACCCTTGAGTACCACAGAAGAGGCACTAAGCAGTCAAATAGGAAGAATGATCCAGACAGTCATCATCAGAAATATGTGACCATCACCCATCCCAGTACTGGCCTGATGGACATATGAATGGAGTAGCCATGGGAGGAGAGATAGAGGCTCTACATTGGCCCAAGAGAATTGGCTTCCACTTATTATGGCTGACTTAGTTACTGCTGCTTCCAAATTTTAGCCTGACAGCAGTAGGAACGATATCTCAATGTGGAGCCAATTACTTGGTAGCAACTTAATTACATTGGGCTCCTTCTAGAAGAGGCAAAGATTTGTTCTAATAGGCGTTATATATTTCAAATATAGGTCTTTCTTTCCTTGGCCACAGGTTCTCAGCCAGCATCATTATCTAAAGACTTAAGGAATGTTTGAAACAACAGCATGGAAATCCGCACAATATGGCAATCAACTGGGAAACCTACTTTGCAATGAGGAAGTCAGAGAGGAAACTCTGAACACAGGACCCACTGGTCATACCAAATATTATTCCTGACACATCATTTGGATGATTTGTTATAGCTCAAAGATGATAATCTAAAAAGATGGAGTTCTGTTCTTCAGGATGCACATTGAATCATAGATTCTTACAAGGTACCATGCCCACCACAGGAAGAATGCATAGGTCTGAGAACCAAAAACTGGAAGCATAGTAGTGCCATTTGCCATGACTCCCAGTGGTTTCCTATGAGAGAAGGGGACTTTTCTTTCTCATTCCCACAACTCTGGAAAGTTCAGGGTTAGACGTTATGTTCCCACAGAGGCATATACTTTTTTACCAGAGGACCCAATGAGAATCCCATTAATTATAAAGCCATGGCTGCTCACTGGGCACTTTGGACTTCTAGTGTTAAGCACCAGCACAATAAGAGTCATCATCTTGGCAACATGGTTAGTCCTGGTCAACAAAAAAAAGTAAGGACCTGCTACACTATGGAAGCAAAAAGGGATACATGTGACCCTTAGGTGACACACTTGGTGACTCCTGAGGTTTTCTTGCTCAAATGTGATGGTACATGAAAAAATGCTATAACCTTTATCAAGGGAAGAGAGTCTAGGTCACGATGTCACCTAAGCCACTGGGGCCAGCAGAATGTGGTGGCTAAAAGTAAGAGGAATCAAGAAAGAATTGCAGGAGAGGAAAATGCAGAGCATTGGCTGTGACCATTTTGGGGAGGCTATAATTCATCCCACCATACTCCTTTGAGTTTTCCCAGGAAGAAATAGCTGTTAGAATCCCAGATGGATGTGCAGCAGGGGTCTGAACAGTGAAAGGGTGGGCTGTGGTGGATACAAAGATGCCCTGTCCAGATCACCCCCAGAGAACAGCTTGTCACCCCCTTCTTAGCATGAATCTTCAAGCTATCAGCTCTTTTAGGCTTTGCTTCAACTGCTTCAGCTGCCTCATTGGAGGGCAGCGTGCATCTGGTGACTGATTGGGGTGGGTGTAAAAGTCACACCATTCAGCTCCATGATGGGTATATGCCCTACAGAGATCCTTGTGAGGCTGACCAAGGTTTTGTTGCACCCACATTGGTTTGATTTTCCTCTCTTGATATTACTATCCCACAGCTGTTGACCCCTAATTAATACCCTGTTATGCCAAACTCCATCTCAGAACCTTCTTCTAGATAACCAGCCACAACCTACCTGCAACAGTTTGTACCAGAAGTGGTCCCAGAAAGCAGGTAATAAGATGCCAGTTTGATGCCAGATCACTCACCACCTAGCTGGCAGAGTGGAGCAAGGCAGCTCCTGACACAATGTGGAAGTCCAGCTGCTTAAACTCTCACCAGTGGTGAGTTAGGAGAGTCTATTGTTTGAGGAGAATACATTTACTAGAGCAATTTGTCATGCATTTGAGAAGAATGAAGGAAACAGTAATTATGACTGATTTTACTCAGTGACTTTGAGATAAGTCCCTTGCATTATAGTTCAAAGTTATTTGTTTCAAGCTAAAGATCATAATCTAACCTTAATGTGAAATTAAAAAAAATTCTTAGAGACTATAAGATCTTATGTCAGCTAGTGAAATTTCATTGCTATTGAGACAAAGCAACCAAAAGTCAGTATCAAGGCATCCTCTGGACACTCAAGAAATATGAATTGATTTCCCTTCCATAAAGAATTACAAATCTGGTGCTAGAGATCAAAGTTTTAAATCCCTAAAATTACTAGGCAATATTTATCTCACTCAAATAGTACTTTAGATGGTGGAAACCCACCCTCTCTTTAGTAAAGGTCAGTGGTGGGGTATTAGTGAGTAGCTGACTCTCCACCACTGTCCTCTATGCTTTGAGCCAGACAGAAATCTTCCTTCTAAGCACTGCATGCACCCACCTCCCTGAACGCAGCCTGGGTTGCAGTACTTAATGTACACCATGTACACCATTTGGATCCCTTGATGATAAAGAACATGATGTAGAAAATCTTGCCCACCAATCTTTACGAAAAGGCTACCAGTTTAGATTTCAAGATATATTCTGTCATCAGCTGCTTGAAAACTGTTTTGGGAAAGCTTCAGCTTCATGAGTTGGCAGCCACATTTACCCTGGGCTGGGTTTTGTTCTAGTAGCTGAGATGAGCCCTGAGTAAACTTGTGAGCATCTATGTGTTTATGGAGACAGTGAAGCAATCAGGCAGGCTGAATTTTGCTGTGTGTTTGGGAATTCCCAAAGAACATCTAACTGTGAGTCATTGCTCTTAACCTGTAAGTAGAGTTCTGCCAAGAACATGTAGGCTGAGAGGTAGCTAATAGGCAGCTGTTTTGCTTTTTATCTTGTGCCTGTTTTGTAGTAAATACTGTTTTACTTCCTTGATTTTATGTAACACTTTATGCTTTCCAAACCTCTCTCAACTATTACATCATTTTATCCTCCTCATAGCCCTATGAAATAAACAATTATCATCTCCATTTGATATATGAAGAAAGAAACTTCATATCCATCTAGTGTGATGTTTGAAAACCTTGAGTAATAAATACTTTTGAAGAAAAATTCTTGCAGATTCCAAGTCTTGACTCAAATTATTTTTATTATGGTGTTACATAAGAATGTACTAATATGAAAGTAGTCATACATTCCATATACTTATATTTATTAAACAACCATTAAAACATTTGCTAACTAACTATAAGCAAAACGACAATGCAAATAACATTTACAACAATGCAAATAACATTTAAGTTAACAACATTCATTCCATGTGATGTTGATGGCGATGTTTTGCTGAAACTAAATTGCCAGGCTTGGGCCTCATGGTGAAGCAATGTCTCTACATTTTGTATGCCTCATGAGTTGTGCTTGCCAAGTTCCTCTTCTTCCATTTTAAACTGACTTCATTTTAAGCCATGGATACTAATTAAAATTTATAAACCAAAAGCCATGCTAAAATTTTAAAAATATATATTTAATAAAAATTTATTTATTTCATATTTGCTATAGTATTTACTATTGACATTGAAGATTGGTACTAACAAAAACAGGATCCAAAAGAAACATCTACTTACAAGGTGCTATTACTCTGCAAAATGATCTGTGGTGATTACTCCCTTCTCTCACTGTGAAGGTTGATTTTATGTATCAATTTGACTGGGCTAAGGGATGCCCAGAAAGCTGGTAAAGCATTATTTCTGGGTGTGTGTGAGGGTATTTCTGGAAGACATTAGCATTTGAATTGCTGAATGGAGTAAAGCAGATGGTCCTCCCCAGTGTGGGTAGGCCTCATCCCATCTACTTAGGGCCTGAACAGACCAAAAAAGCAAAGAAGGGCCAATCTGCTCTCTTTGCTTCAGCTGAGACATTGTATTTTCAGACTCAGACAGGGACTTACACTGCCACCTCCCCTATCTCATTTCTCAGGCCTTCTGACTGAATTATACCATTGGCTTTCCTGGTTCTTCAGTTTACAATGGTGGATTGTGGGACTTCTCAGCCTTCATATCTGTGTGAATCAATTTGTATAATAAATTTCCTCCAATGTGCTTCTCTCTACGTCTTCTATTAGTTCTGCTCTTCTGGAAAACCCTGAGTAAAACATCTGCCATATTTCTCCATTTGAACTACCCTCTGTTAGGACACACTTCTAACATCCACAACCGTCTATGCTGATGGAAAACTGCCCATTGGTCAGGGCCCAACTCAAATACCTCCTCTCCCCACATGCCCACAGAACATTGCTCACCCGTCCCTTTCACTCTGTCTTGGATTGCAGTCAGCCATCGCAGGTCTGGTTCCCACCTGGGATGGAAAGTTGTTAAGCCCAGGACCTTTTCATAATCATTGTGGTTCCTTAGATGACCGAAATGTCCCCTGGTTTTTGGAGAAGCTAAAGTGACAGACCTTGAGCTTAGCAAGAGGTAGGACTCTGAAAATCATTTGCTTTCTGGTAGGATGGAAAGTTCTCAGAATCTTTGTTGGCACATTGTTTTTAAATGTTCAAATCTTGAAGAGATTTAGGACTCATCTAATCCAAATCCTTCACTGTGTATACATACGTAGAATGGGAAATTGAATTCCAGATAAATTAAACATCTGTAAGGCAAAGTCACTTGGCTAAATGTTGGGAATAATTATCTCTAAGCCCAATATTCTCTTCTCTGCCTCAGATAACTTCCCTCCTTCTACTCTTTACTGATCCTTAGAGAAGGCATTCAAAGCAGAGTCTACTAAAAAAAAAAAAAAGCAGAGTCTACTCGGATCTCAAAGAAGAGGCTGGATTTAATTCTTAGCAGAAATTCTTGAAAATTGATTTGGATTGCCTGCTACTGTCCAATTTTTAATTTTCTTAACCAATTCTGTCTACATTAGCAAAAAATATAGTCTTGGATCATATTTAACTGAGACAGGGCTAATTAAGCACAGCATTGTAGGCACCAAAAAACCTTACATATTTGATTGAGTAAATCCAGTATTTGATTGGATAAGTGAATAACCACCTCCTAAATCCCATATAAAGGCAGACTCTAATGGTAAGAACCAAACACAAACTGCAGATGGGAAGAATACAGAGCTGATAGCTAGGAAGTCTTTCTTCTCTCTTTTTAGTCATACAGTAAGTAGAGCAGGGATTGGCAAACTATGGCCCTTAGGCCAAATCCAGTGACTACTTTTGTTAATAAAGTTTTATTGGAACAAGGCTATATCTATTTGTTTACAAAATGACTATGGCAGCCTTTATACTACTGGAGTTAAATAATTAGAGCAAAGACCATTCAGCTTGCTGAAACTAAAATATTTAGCACAGTTTTTCTAACCCCAGTGTTTTTTAACCTTTCTTTTTATGTCACAGCATACTTGAACATATAGTTAAACCTCCACAAGCACACTTAAATGATGTTGATCAAAATAAAAAAAGTAAAAGAAAGAAATATATTTACTATGAATTGAACTTCTTTTGAAAATAATTTAGTTGCTGATCTTTAAAAATGTTCACTGCATACCTAAGATCCCCTCATAGCACACCAGGTGAAAATCACTATTCTAGGCACTTAAACTTGATGTGTGTCTTAATCTGGAATTTGTAGCTCCATTATGACCTCTGGATTGGCTCAGTGTCCATAGCTCAGTGGTTAGGGTGCCGGCCACATGCACTGGGGCTAATGGGTTTGAACCCGGCCTGGGCTTGCTAAACAAGAATGACAACTACAACAAAAAACTAGTTGGGCATTGTGGCAGGAGCCTGTAGTCCCAGCTACTTGGGAGGGTAAGGCAAGAAAATCACTTTAGCCCAAGAGTTTGAGGTTGCTATGAGCTGTGATGATGCCAGGGCACTCTATCGAGGGCCACATAGTGAGACTCTGTCTCAAAATAAATAAATAAATAAACAAATAAATAATAATAATAAATAAATAATAAATTAAAAAAAAAAACCTTCTGGACAGACTTTGAAAATTCTACCAGAATTTTAAAATGTGTTTTCATTTCTATGATAATCTGGAGGGGAAAATAAAATGAACAAAAATCTGTTCCATCCAGGTCATCTGAATGACCACCCTAGAACCCAGCCATAGTACCTTGTGTTTTAATGTCTGCATTTAGATTTGGGTTTATAGACATGTTAGAAACACGAGAAACTGGGAAGACCTCACGGCAGACTAGACAAATCCCTTTAAGAGCAGCCAGGGCTATGTTAACCACTTTGTCTGTGACTTGGAGGCATCTTCCCTGGAGTCAAGCAAATTTAGCACCAGAGAAAAACATGCAAGCTTTTTCTATACCCAGGAGACTCATCTTGGCATAGCCAAACCCACTGTCCTGTTTCAAAGGAAACGAAGGGTAGTTATTTTTGCTACACGAAAGAGTGAGCAGGCATCTACATTAAACTCTGCGTGGTGTACATTTTTCTTACTTTATCAGTTAATGTCCAAGGTGTTCATGAAGCAGTCAATGGATTCTCGAGGACCTAGGATTTTGACAGAGTAAACCAATGTTACTCCATCTGGATAGAGTGATTGTACCCAGACTAAAAATGTGCCTCTCACAAAGTAGAAAGTTGGATTTGATTATCCATTTAAAATAGTGTCCTTGAGCCATTTATGCATCCTTGGGGGTCTATAACAATTCAATCAGATTCATGAAGAGAGATAGGGAGATAAAACCAGTCAGGCTTTTGAAAGTTCACAGCCTATGGGGAAAAAAAGACTGATTGATTCAAGGGGGAACGTTCAAAGCAAGAACGCAGAGTTTGACTTATAAAGCTTGAAACCCATGGCGGGGCAATCAAAATACTGATTTCCCTAAAGTACAAAGGCTCTTGTGATATTTCAAAACAAGCAACTACTTAGAGGAATTCAATTTCAGTCTTCCGTATTTAAGATAAAGTTTACAATTGCAAATTGGAACATTACTTTTGAAAAAAAAATTATGTAGCAGTAGCCACAAAGACAACTCATAACCTTAGAACCAATAATTCCACTCTTAGGTATGTTTTGAAGGAAATAATGCATAGAAACAAAAATATATAAACAAAACGGTCACTGTTGCATCATCTTTAAGATAAAAAGAATAAGATAAATTTATGTGAAAACATCAATCCCATATTCATCAATATTTAGTGAATTATATCACTCTTGCAAAATTACTAAAGTAAATAGTTATAAAGAACATGTAAAATATGGGGTAATGTAATTTAAGTGAAAATAACAGTGTAAGAATACATTCACAATAATTGTAGGTATGTGAATATGATATGCTAGAGGTAATGTCAAAAGAGAAAAATAGTTTAATTAGGTAGCATGATACCATGGGTGACAGTTTAAGTATCTTCTTTAATGATGTGTTTCTTCAATGAATGATGAGGGCGATATCTAATAAAAAAGCTAAAGGCTCAGATAGGATGAAATCTTAAGAAAATACCATATTCTTCTTTTAGCATAGATTTTGTATCTCCAGAAAAAATAAAAATCGCTCTATTTGAAACATTCTAAAAGATGAAAGAATCTAGTCACTGAAAGTCTTGTGATTCCCTTCCTTATGGAACTAACGGTCACTGAGCACCTACCATGTGGAAAGTCCTTTGGTCTTAAAATGGCTCTTTGTGGCAGGTACTATTATTATCCCCATTTTTCAGATGAGGTAATAGGCATAGAAAGAGAGGTAATTGGCCCACGATCACACAGCTAAAAGTAGCGGAGCTGGGATTTAGTCCAAATCTGTCTGACTCCAGGGCTGCTGCAGCTGTTGACAGGGCTTTGTGTGGACCAGAGACAGACTCTCAGACTAGAAAACTCTTGGAACAAGTCGGTGCTTGGTAAGCACACACACCTGAAATTGGATTCTGGTTTTTCTGTATCAGACAAGATGCTTTTTTTTTTTTTTTTTTTGAGACAGAGTCTTATTATGTTGCCTCAGTAGAGTGCCACGGCGTTACAGCTCACAGCAACCTCCAACTCTTGGACTTAAGCTATTCTCTTGCCTCAGCCTCCCAAGTAGCTGGGACTACAGGCACCCGCCACAATGCCCTGTTACAGTTGCCATTGTTGTTTAGCAGGCCCAGGCCAGGCTCGAACCACCAGCCTCGGTGTATTTGGCATCGTAACCATTGTGCTGTGGGCGCCCAGCCACTCAAGATATTTTTGATGGAAACAAAATAGAATCTGACTCATGTTAGCACTGTCACTTAAGAAACGTATTATCTCATGTAACAGGAAGGTTAGAGGTTGGGCTGGCTATGGGTTTGGTGGATTGGCAGGGGGTGGGGGGAGGATTCCATCAAAGACCCTTGCTATTTTTCCTTCTTGGGCCTCTGTCATCCTTAGTCTTATCAGCTGTGGGAACAAGATGTGTCCTGTTGTTGGTAGAGGAAAAAGAGAGATCTCTGCCTGGAATACCCTCTTCAGAGAGAGAAATTTTCCCCAGAAGCTTTCTCACAGAAATGTTTTCTAGGAACATTCCTGAACTTGTTCTGTAACTATCCCCGTGAACGAATTTCAGTGACTCCTACATAATTTTTTATGATCCTCTTCTTTAACTAACTACCTAAGCTTCTGAGTTGTTTCCCAGAAATAGTGAATTTTCTGCAAGACAGAGGAGCTGAGATTCTGAGAGCCCCCATTCCCCATAGACTTCCTGAAACCAAGATTCACTACATTCCACAGTCTGCCCCTAACACAGGTGGCCCTTGAGAGATACCCTATGTCTGCCCCAAGGCACATGGCCTATCCTTTATAAGTCTATGATCTCTGATACTCAGAGAGATGGATTCGAAGCAGCTTCTCCCATTCTTCTGTCAAGACATCAAACATCTTGTTATATTAACAATTCCTTTTTACCTTAGCAATCCCTGTTGTCTCAATAATTGAATCTTTGCACAACAAGCAACTGGGCCCAGGTTGCAACCCCCTGAAAGTTTCAACATTTCCCGGCTGGGGTTCATGTAGTATGTTACTTTGTATTAACATGACGTGCAGGACCTGCATGGAGTCAACCAGACACTCATTACCCTCTTCTCTTACTTACCTTACTGATCTGCACTCCTTTTCTTCATTTGTAAAATGCGGATCTGAGGATTCAATGGGGGAAAGGGTTGATGGGCCTGATAGATAGGGTATATTCAGTTGGTATCAGCTGAGCTTGTCAGTTAACAGGGGACGTGCCCTGGTTGTGTAAGCCTGAGTTCCTTAGCATTCAATCTTCCTCTGTGCAGTGATAGAGTGACAGCTTGGTAAAGGTGCTAACACTCTCCCAATGTTTAAATGTTTTTTCTCCCCTCTTTTATCCTGAGACTTTGTTGCATTTCTTCATGGAATTAATATGGTTGATAATAAAAATACATAATCTCGGATTCTTAGGTTATCACAGAGTTCTATTATTCAAATGTGAAAATTGGTTTTCACTGGAAATTCACAATGTTCATCAAGATCCAAGCCAAATATGGCAATTTCCGCTGGGTGTTGTTAAATTCATGTACCTAAACAATTGTGGCTCTTCTCTCCTACAAAAGCAGAAAGCATACATATAGACTGAATGTTTGTGTCCTACAGATTTATATGCTGAAGCTCTAACTCCCAGTGTGGCTATATTTGGACATGGGGCCCCTAAGGAAGTAATTGAGGGTAAATAAGATCCTAAGGGTGGGATTTGAATCCAGTAGGATTAACATCCTTATAGGAAAATGCCAGAGAGAGTTCGCCTTCTCTTTCTTGTCCCCACAGGGGGACAGTGAGATGGTCTACAGGCCAAGGAGAGGGCACTCACTAGAATCTGACCATGCAAGTCTTTGACTCCCAACCTCCAGAACTGTGAGAATACACTTCTGTTGTTTAAGCCACGCAGTCTGTGGCATTTTGTGATGGAAGCCTGAGTCTATTAAAACCATCCATTTTCTCAGTTAAATGTCCCTGTCTGACCAAGTACCCTGGCAGAATGCCAGTCGTGTTGCTGACCATCCTACACCCTATCATGATAGCTGAGCTGCTCTCATCTGCTCTGTCTGTTCGCCCCATCTCTGATGCACATGAATACTGGGGCCGATGTTAGGAACTGTGAGCAACAAGGAAAAGAGAACTGGCTTGCTGTGCTTGTCAGCACGAATACGCGGGATTCCTTCCCTCTTTCTGTCCTTTCTGCCTCTCCCTGCCTCCCTCCCTCCCAGTGTCATGTAGATGAAGCCACCAGATGCAACTTACCACTCCTATCAAATCAATCCGTAAGGTCACAGGAATCACAGACATGTTGTTTTTTTATTTGAGTGAATGAGCATTAGTCCGACTTGGAAGACAAAGCCCTTGTGCATTTTACTTGTTTACCTGGATCCAAAGACACTACCAATTTTGGCATCTCTGGCTGCGCAGGAGGTATGATGGGGTTAGTTCTATAGGCGATTCTCATTTATTTCTCCAGCCCTTACCCATTTGTTGCAACCCCAAAGTCCTGTAAATTCTTTAAAACTATAAAATAACAAAGGGTTAAAGGCATTAGAGTTCACCCCACAATAATATAGGAGACGAAGTAGAGTAATAAATTGTTTGTATGACCTTTACTTATAGAGATATAACAATGCTTTAAAAATGTTTTTTAAAAAATGTTACTTAGAATTCTTCCACTCAAATACAAATTGTCTTTATTTTTATGTTGTCAGGCTGCCTTGGCAGTGTGTTTACATTTCCAAATAGTCCTATTCATAATGCAGATGTACTTTAAATGAACAGTAGACTGTTGACATTCTTGACTTTGACATTTTCAATTTTAATTAAGTGCCTGAAACTTCAAAGACCATAGTAATTTGTAAGTTTGAGGGGTTTGATTTTGAAAAGGCTAGATGTTAGAGCAGTTGTGCAAGGATGTAAGAATCACACAGTCAGTGAACAAGTCAGGTCCACCATTGCTGGGACCAGCATTTCAATACGGCTTTTGTGCTTTCATATAAAGCTTGCAAGTGAAGCTCATGAAGTGAAAAAGACGTTGTTTCTTTGCAGATTTAGGTAAATTTAGATAAGTAGCCTAATGATGTGATATAATACAATCTAGATTGTATTTTATTGGCAGAACTCATATTTAGAGCTTTATAAGCAAATCCCAAGTTTATAGATTCATTAAGAGTCTTGAAGAGTCCCTTAACATTTTCAACTACTGCATTTTAATGGGGCAAATTGAAAACCACGCTACAATGGTTTTCACTTATCTGAGAATTTGCAAAGATATTGGGCTATGTTCCTCAAGAATGTTAACAGTGTACTATATTCTATCTTTTCATGTGATAGTTTACATCTTATAAATATTTTCCCATGGTCTTACAGAATCCTCATAAAGATCATATTAAATAACCACACAATATTCCATTGAATTGTCGTATGATCATTTACCAAACCATTATACTACCACCCTGCATTTAGGTGGTTTTCAATTTTGCACTATTGAGGATAATAAGGCAATGATAAACTTTGTGTCTTCTCTTGAAATATTTTCTTGTAATAAATTCCTAGAGGCAGGTCAATAAATAGGCTTTTGGTATATATTATTATACTGTTTTCTAAAAGATGCACACAAATTTATAATACGGCCATCTCTATATTAATGCCAGTTGTAGAAGTAGAAGGCATTGCCTGTGATGATTAATGTTTTCTGCTAGTTACGTGAGTATAAAATGGTTCGGTATTATTGTTTTATTTTTAATGCTTTGATCTGTGCCTAAGTTGAACCCTGTAAATTTACTTAAGAATTCAAAGTTCTATTTTAAGGGATGTATCTGTTCATACCCTTTGCTTGATTTTTTTTAAGGGAATCATCCTGGGTTTTGAAGTTGAGGATTTGAATACAAAGCCTGCCACTTACGAGCTGTGTAATCTTAAGCAAGTTAATAAACCTTCCTAGCCTCTGTTTGCTCGTCTGTAAAGTGAGGATAGTAATTTGTTTCTCACAGAGATGTTGGAAGACTTCATCAGGATAGCATGTGTGCAGAAGCGCTGAGCACACACGTTAAAAATATTCCTCAGTTTCAAACCACACTGTATGGTTTTTGTTGGTTGGTTGGTTTCTACCCCAGCCTCATCTTTCAGTGGCTCCCTACTGCTCTGGAGATAAGCTCTTCTTGGCTTCTTAGCAGCGTGATCAGCCCTATTTCTTTTTATTTTCTTTTTTAATTGAATCATAGCTGTGTACATTAGTTCAATCATGGGATACAGTGTGCGGGCTTTGCATACAATCTGAGATATTTTTATCAACCTGATTGACATAACATTCATGAAATTTTCTCATTTACTATATGAAAACATTTTTGATCCGTATTTAGAAGTTTTCTCCTGACCCTTCAAATATGTACCACACATGTGATCTCACCCTTTGTCCTATCTCCCCCCACCCTTTCTTTACACTCCTTCCACTAACCCATCCCTCACAGGGGGTGTTTTGAATGTGTTTTGCTGCTTCAGAATTCTGTCTATACCTCCTTAATTATCAATAGTTTCTCCTTTCACTGCCTCCTTCATCTAACAAACTCCTGATCATCCTTCAAAACAGCCTCCAGAAGATTCCTTGCTCCTCTAGTTTAACTTTTCTTTTTTTCTTCTGTAGATAAATGGTATTTATTGCACTATTCTGTACTGTTGATTTATTCATAATTTTCCTCCAACAGACTCTAAGCCCCATGTGAGTACAAATCATGTCTTATTTGATTTGACAGCCTCCCTTGTGGTGTAATGCTTGTCAGGTAGAAAGTGCTCAAGAAATATTTGTTGAATGAATGAATCACTACCTACATTACTCATTAGGCATTGGTCCAAATGTCTCGAAAGGAAAGAAAAGTAACTTTCACAGGATAAAATATTTGCCATCACTGGGATTGGTTGGATCTGGGGCAGCATTATGGGAGAAGGAATTTCATCCAACAAGGGACAACTTGAAATTTGTAAACCGAGAAATTGCAAAATATGTATGTCCTCTCCCTAACCTGCCATCACCAGTCATGGTTCTGAATGTGCTAAAACCACAAAAGACAGAGACCCACCATCGGCTGCCATGTTCAATAAGGTGTGACACATACTCTGAAGGCAAACCCCAAAAAGGAATCCCTGAATTGTTATGGGCAGTGGCCATCTTGGAGGAAGTGATTAATCCCCCACTATGAGTATTTTGAAAGTGATAACATCTTTTACGATGATTAAGTTCTGATGTAATTGTCTGAAGTATAAAAATAGGTACATGTTTTGGCACATCTCTAGGGTGCTAAAAACCTACACACATAAGGGGTGTAAATAGAGCCTTTGGGATAAATAAAACTTGAGTTAGATCTTGAAAGATCTGGATTAGCAGGGAATAGGCTTTTGTAGAGGGGAAAGAACAAAACTAAGGCATGAAGTGTGGAAATAGTGAAAGGTCAGTTTTGGATGGAGCAGAAAGTTGTGGAAAGAAGATGAAACAGGAGGCATACAGAAGTGCTGGAAGGATACCCCAAGAATTCCTTGTTATGCAACTGTGCAGTTGCAGAAGGGGAAGCCCTGGGCTCCTACAAGCAGAGTCTGGAATAGCGATGTGGCTTCATGTGATTTATGGAAGGAAAAAATCTGCCAGGAAGTGTGGGAAGCAAGACAGGAGAGGGGAAAAGCCAGCGACATAGGGTCTCAGGTAGAGATTAGCTTCAGCTTGATCCACTGGGGAGTGGGGTCGTCTCTTCATAAGCCAGAATAGTCCCCAACTTGAGGCAAGAGGGCTGGCCTTTTGTGCCATCCATCACTGGTTAGTGACCATCCTCAGAGACAGGGTGAGGTGCTCTGATCCATCGGGGGCAATCCTCCAGAGGGGGAGCAGCTGTGTCCCGTGAGCAGTCAGGAGACTGGGGGAGGGGGGGTTCCACATGGCAAAGAGCACCTACTGGAAGGGAGCCCAGCACCTCTACTGTTTCCATGGCCACAGCTGGTGAATTCTCTTCCTCCCAAATTCCATACTCTACAGTGGAATTGCCCTTTCTAAGATTTTGCTCAAATGTCTCCATAAAGCTGCCAGTAAGGTGATTTATTTCTTTCTCTGGACATCCTGAAATATCTGCACCTCACTTGCTAGATGTACCTCACCTGCTAGATGGTCAGCTCCCTAATCTCAGGTACTGTATGTCTTTCATTTGTCATTTGTATTTTGTTAACACAGCACAGTGGCTGCTACAAGGGGGTTCACCACCAATGTACATAAAATGAATGTCCACAGAATGATGCTGGGCCTAAAGTAGGAAAGACTTCAGCTGTAAATCTATTTTTCTCTGGTTTGGCTGCTAAATGCTCTTGGTTTATAGTTAGACCATAGCTCTGCAAAGTCCTGTATAATCTTGTTTTTTCCCCTTTGAGCAGTAATATAATCTTTTTTTATATCCCTTTGTGTGCAATTAGTGTGATTTACCCAGTAATGAAATTATAATAACTCTGGAATTACAGCTTTGGATCTCCAAAGGGTGCATTCAGAAGACTTGCATTTGACCTACCCAGCATCCTACCTCACAGAGCAATGCTGAGCCTGTGAATTCCGTACTGAAGCCATGTATTTGACATGCTCAGAGTGCAAGCATCTGCCATGCTGTGGTTGCTGCTAGGTTGCCATTCCGAGCCTCCCTTCTGGATTCTCTTTTGATAAGTCCCTACAGAAAGGCCGCCAAATGCTTAGGAGCAGTGCAGAGTAGCAAGATGCCATCGAAATTGCCCCATGGAGCCTTCTTTTGTCTTTCAAAGTGAGGGGTCTTGCTTTTGCACTTCACATAGGGCTCCTGATGGCAGCGTGGAGGAGCCTGCTGTGGTGGTATGGGTGAGCTCCAGCTTGCTGAGTGTGGGGGATGAGTGTAGAGCGGGGTGGGGAGTGGCTAGAAGACTTTATTCTGGCACAAGGACAGCATTTTCTGTACACGGTCTTTGGAAGAACACCCAGGATGGTTTGTGTTTCATCACACTATGTAACCTGATATATCTTGGGCAGGTAGGATTCATGACTTATCCGGTGTATTTTAATCAAGCCCAATCGCCTTAAAAATGTTGTTGGCAGAGGTGGGGAGTAGGTGTTCCATAAAGTGCTCTTCTTTTCATAATCCGTACCACCTATTCAACTTAAGGGAAACTGAACAATTCAGAAAGACGACAGTGAATTCTAATTTGTTTTCTAGAATGGAGGACTTGCCTGCAGTCAGTTTTTTCCCTTGAATGAAACTATTCATTAGTCAGAGAGGTTATTAACCATAGGTGACAAGGGTGTCCGATTGGGACCAAGTACTGACTGTTGTGATGGGACTAATTAGTTCTGAAAGTGCTGACTAGGTCATGGTTAAGGTGCTTTTAAAATCACTGGGACCATGCTCTTCCCTGGCTTTGTCCTTGTCCTTTCCAGACCTCTCATTCAAGCTACTGCAAAGTGTAATCGACCAATGGCCAGAGACACTCAGCTGACACCGCCTCAAAGTGTGAAAGCAGACAACACTGTCATTCATCTTTCTTTTGGGAGGTGACAGCTTCTTGTCCTTCTCAAGTGCCACCAACCCCTTTTCCATCTTCAGTCTGGTTAAACTAAGAAAATGTTTTAAATGACTCCATTTACTGAGAATTTTGGTATTGGCTCTATTATGTTTCTTAATTTATGCTTGTTAATTTTGTCTGACTTGGCTCACTTGGATTCGCTTGGACATATGATCTTTATGAATAAAACATTGAAGGGCCAAATGTTTTCATGTGACATCTTGACGTGAATATTCCTGGAGAGTGGCATAAACCACAGAGTAGGGCAGGTACTTCTCCCCCAGACTGAGACCTAGAAACAGCTGTGAGGTACCAGAAGGAATTCTCAAACCTGGAGTCTGTAGATGTTATTTAAATATTAATACTAAATCTGCAACCAACAAGATATTGAGCAGGCGAATTGCTTCCCCTCATTTTCTTTAGGAAATGTGTGCTGGGTAATGCTAGTGTTCAAAATTTTGTTGTCTCTCTCCAGGGGAGGATTAAATGTGCTCCTTGTCACGCCCTGCTAGGTGTGGCCATGTGATTTTTGGCACCCCTCCCTCTTCCTGTGGAAAGACCATAAATCCCTGCCCTATTGACGTCAGGCTTGGCCATGAGGTTTGCTTTGGCTGGCAAAAGTAAGTATGAGGAATTGTGCCACTATTGTACAGACACTTTCAGAGCCATTGTGTGGTCCTGCTCTCTATTTCTCTTTGCTATTGAGCCTGAGAGTAAGGAGACATGGAAGAGGGCTGTGACCCACTCATCATGCATGTGTGACATGAACGAGAAAGAAACCTTTATTGAGGTAAACATTGAGAATGGGGTTAACTCATGAAATTCAAAGAGATGCACAATGTCCCAGTTCTAATCAGATGTGGTTCAGTTATCAGAAAGAGAAACCTGGGTTGGCATCTGTAGCTCAATGAGTAAGGGCACCCGCCACATACACCAAAGCTGGTGGTTCAACATTGCTAAACAACAATGACAACTGCAACCAAAACATAGCCAGGTGTTGTGGTGGGAGCCTGAAGTCCCAGCTACTTGGGAAACTGAGGCAAAAAGAAGCACTTGAGCCCAAGAGTTGGAGGTTGCTGTGAGCTGTGATACCACAGCACTCTACCAAGGGTAACACAGTGAGATTCTGTCTCACAAAAAAGAAAGAAAGAAAGAAAGAAAGAAAGAAAGAAAGAAAGAAAGAAAGAAAGAAAGAAAGAAAGAAAGAAAGAAAAAGAAAAAAGAAAGAGAAACCCACTCAAAGCAGTTCAGTTAAGGTTAGCGGATTAGAAGGATGAAAGGGAATCTCATGGATCCAGAAAGGCTCCAGGCTCCAGGCCTCCCAATATGTGGTCTGTCTCTTATCTATATTTCTCCATTGAGAATGTCCCATATTCCTCTCTTGAAGCTGGATTTCCCAGCAACCCTGCCTCTCTCTCATTTGCTCTTGCCTAGTTCTGCTTTGTTACTGTGCTGACCTGACTATTGTGATGGTTAATTTTATGTGTTAACTTGATTGAGCCATGGGGTGCCCAGATATTTGGTCAAATATTATTCTGGGGGGTCTATAAAGTGTTTCTTGATGAAGCTAACATCAGAATGGGTAGATTGCATGAAGCAGATGGCCCTCTGTAGCATAGGTGGGCCTCATCCAATCAGTTGAAGCACTGAATAGAACTGAAAGTCTGATCTTCTCATGAGTAGGAGGTACATCCTCTTCAGATTAGAACATAGCCTTTTTCCTACCTTTGGAGTTAAGGCAGGTCTCTCCTGGGTTTCCAGCGTGCTGACTACAGATCCTAAGACTTGTTAACCTCCATAATCACATGAACAGATTCCTTACAGAAAATTTCTCCCCCAAAATATACCATAAATATACACATATATATGATGTGTGTATATAAACCACATATACACATATGTGTGATATGTACATGTACATACATACACAGAGGATGCCAAAAAAGGTATACCCATTTTAAGAAAGGAAAAAACTGTATTAAATTTGTATTACTCAAGTTATGTTTGACTTCTGCAATTGCGAGATGTGTTCAACATGACCTGCTTGTACAAATTCTGACAACTAAGTTTTTGAAGTTGCTGTCATGTAGGTATGTTGGCAGGCACTGGACAGATAACTTGGTAAGGTTTCATAACCTTGGTATATCAGTGTCTCACAGCTGTGTTCTTGTCAATATGTGGCACTGTCTTGCCAAGTGTTGTTCATTATTGTTGTTGGGTAGTTTTGTGTGCTGTCATGTGAATGTTGGAACTTGAATTAGAGCAATGAATGAACATTTATAAATTTCTTGTTGAACTTGGCAAGAGTGGAAGTGAAATCAGAGACATCTTAGTCAAAGGATACAGGGATAATGTCATGAAAAAATAGCAGTGTACAAATGGAGTAAACATTTTTCCGAGGGGATAGAAAGCATCACTAATAAAGAGAGGTCAGTTTGGCAAGTAATGAGCAAAACTAATGAAAACATAGCAAAAATTTATCATATTGTGTGTCAAAAGTGTCAGTTGACTGTGAGAAGTATTGCATACCAAGTAAACACTGACAGTGAAACAGTTAGGAAAATCTTAACTAAAAATCTTGGTCCACAACTCATGGCTCCTGTATAACGACAATGCACCAGCTCACCAGCTCATACAGCACTGTCTATGAGGGAGTTTTTAGCGAGTAAACAGATAACCCTATTTCAACACCCTCCCTACTGCCCCCCAATAACTTTTTCTTTACCTGAAGATAACGGAAATATTGAAAGAAAGACACTTTGATGACATTCAGGAGGACTTTAAGGGCAATACAATGACAGCTCTGATGGCCATTCCAGAAAAAGAGTTCCAAAATTGCTTTGAAGGTTTTACTGGGCACTGATGCTGGTACAAAGCTTTCCAGAAAGAGCACTTTGAAGGTAACCAGTGATTATTCAGCAATGTGGTGGTATGAAGTGCTTTTTCTAGGATGAGTTCATGAACTTAATTATCAGACTTCAGATTCTTGTTTTTTGATATATATTGAGTATCACAATTTTAATACAGTTTTTCCCTTTCTTAAAATGTGTGTACTTTTTTTTTAGCACCCTCTGTATACATAAACAGCTGAACCACGTGCTTTCTTTCTGTCTCTGTAGACATGTCACTAATACAGTGCTTGTACAGCTTCATGCTCATGGATATTTTGACTGTACTTTCTAAGTCTCCAGCTTATTCCTGTGTGAGAGCAACTCTGATTTCCTCTCAGCCAGATGACACTGGTCCCATCAGTTCTGAGTCGAGGTCTGTGATGTGGCCTTTGGGCCACCCCACTCACAGTAGGGACAGGGCAGGTTCTTGAAGTTACGGTGGGTGAGAAACACACGAGGAACATTCTCTCACAGTTTCCTTTTTCAGCTAGTACTGAAGACCTCTGCAGACCCAAGTAGGTTTTTACACTATTGTGAGACCACCATAGCATTGATGTCTCTGAGGGCTCCATTTTCCAGAAGGCTGACACACTAATGGTTCCCCTCTTATCTTCATTTGCTTTCCAATTAAAAAAATGGTAGAGCCTATGGCTCAAGGCGTAGGGCGCCGGCCGGGGGTGGTGAGTTTGAACCTGGCCCCAGCCAAAAAAAAAACAAACCTGTCGAAAAAAACAAACAAAACAAAATCAGGAGCAGCAATACTTTGGGTTCATTTTTGCAAACGTATTATTAGGCATTTTGGAGACAGTTACCCTCCTAGAACACTGAGGCCAAGAGCCACTAGAAGGAGGCTCATTATAGGCCCTGCTCTCTACCAGATATGAGACAGTAAGCAAGTCATTTCCACTTATGGGGCCTCAGTTTTCTCCTCTGTGAAATGAGGTTAGCACTTACTGCTGGAGATACAAGATGGTGTTGTGCAAAACTCTTAGACAATTTCATTCCATATAAATACTAAGGTTGTTCAGGAATTTGAGGATGTCATAATTAAAAGTATCTTCATTGTAAAGAATAATGAAACTGAGGATCAAAGAGATAGTATTCTTGCTGGACATAAATAATGATTCTCTCAATTCTTTGGTTTGCTCTGGTTTGACCTTTCTGTCCTCCAGGAGGAGGTTGGGAAGGTCAGGATCTCCATCCCAGGCTGCTTCCTCTCCCTTTCCTTTTAAGGACTTTCTTTGCCTCCCCTGGGGCCACTTGCCGGACCCCACTCTGAGGTTAGGTGTGTGATCTTCCTGCCTTATAAGGAAGCCAGGGCATAAGTGACCCTTCTGGACAGCCTCACAGACATTCAATTCCCAAGGCAGGAAGAAGCAAAAGCTACAGATCTGAATGCCAATTCAGTCGTGCGCAGGAAAAGCACTCGCCATGCAGGCGTGCCAGCCCTGCGGCCAGGTTTTTCCGGGATGTGCAGTTTGGTAGAGCCAAGCGTGGGGTGCCCAGCAAACAGCTTTTGATCTAACAATGTAATGTTTTTTGAACTCAGCCTGAGTGCCTTTAATCGCTCCTGGCTCTGATCTCCTAGGTTAATTTCCTGACATCTAAGGAGCTTTGTTTTAGCGTGTGTAACTTCCTGCCTTTTATGTCAGAGCCTGCGAACAGAGGGAATCAAGAAGTGAGCCAAGATGAGGCGGGAGGGGAACGCAAAGTCTTGGAGACTGGCTTCCTACTTTTATTTTCCTAGGATGCACACTTGCCCTTAGTCACTCCCCCCTCCACTCCAGACATTAACACAATAGAAGGCTGGTTTGGGGAGATGTTAAAAAGGCTAGGAAGGGATGGGAGGGATAGGTAATCACGTGGTGTCCTGGGGGGATGGTCACTTTGGTTTCACTACTTTGCAGTGACATTTCATTAATGCCTTCAGGGAGCAGTCGCTGGTGGTCTAGGGTCCCCCCCCATCCTACCCCACCCCAGTTCTCTCTAGGCAATTTTCCTCAACAGTCAAACACCCTGGCAACCTGGACCTCAGCTGGCCTGTGCTAACTCCTTTGCTCCCCCTCACCTCCATTTTCCTGAGGATGTTGCTTTTTCCAGCTCTCCATTTACATTTGCTGCTTTTATTTGACAGCACCATTTTATCAGTTTGCTGAGCTGTTTGTTTATTCTTTGTGTGGGTGAGGTCCATGGTTTCTAGAAGCTTCTGGACAGCTGGGTTGTGCCTCTTTGACTTAGGGTACAGGGTGCCTTGAGCAGACAAGCACCTAAATAAGTGTTTTTAATTGTGGCAGAAGTTTCAACACTTACCTCTCTCCTGGGGCTGCTGGCAAGGCTCAATTAGCATCTCAGACACCCAGGCTGCAAGTGCAAAGCAGTTAAGTTTGGGAACTCAAATGGAAAGAAAACAAACAGAGCTCTTACTCAGTAGGGGCCGAATTCATTAGCTCAGGGATGTAGGGAAGCCCTGTGACACTTAGGAATAATTTAGAATATTGGATAGAAAGGATTGTATAGCATCTCCTATATGATGCCTGGGGCTGTGTCGGCTGTTTTGCTTTTTGTTTTTCTAGCCTCAGAGTCCCCCAGTGCTCAGGAAGTCCGGGGACATCTAGTAGGTGCTCAGTAAATGACTGTTGGATGAATGACGGTGAAGTCTCAGGAGCAAAGGGCGCTCCACAGAGGTGGTGATGGACTCAGAAGGAATACCCTCTGTCTCCTGCCTCCCTGGGGAGAGCCTTTCCTCTTCATCGACTTGGCTGTTTTGGTTGTCTAATGTGCACCAGTGACTGCTTCAAAGGCCTTTAGGGAGCTCCTCAGAACTTCCTGATTTGGTGGAGTTGGTGAGGAGACCCCAGGGCAGCACCAGCAGGACACTTAAGGTCTTTCTTGTGGCAATATGGATGTGGGGTTGTGAGTTTAGGAGAGTCTTCTTCAGATGTGGCTGGCTCTGATAATCTGAATGTCTAGTGATATTTGGCCAGGGACACAGTCCTCAAAGCAGTGCCCCATAGCCATTTCGCCCCCTCAGGGTGCCTTCACAGAAGTTTTTAAGGGGACTACAATGTGTGGGTGGGGCTGGGGTGGAGCCTGGGGTTACCTGTCAGGAAGATTCACCTTAACAATCTACCCTTCCAGCAGTTGAAAATAAATAAACGTGTCAAAATCTTTATTTCCATTCTGTTAATCTTATTTAAAAGTATCTCAAGAATGGAAGAAAAACGTATCCAATGTACTCAATACTTTTATGAAACCAATTTATATTTACTCACACCTTCTTATGAAAGATAGATCACAATGATAGCCCAGGATGAAGGACAGAAATGGAAGGGGAAGGAAGAAGAGGGGGGAGGTCTACTAGAGGGAGGGTAAATGGTGGGACCACACCTATGGGGCATATTGCAAGAGTACAAGTCAAATCTATCAAATATAGAACATAAATGTCTTAACATGATAATCAAGTAAATGAGGCGAAAGCTATATTAATTAGTTTGATGTGAGCACTCCAAATTGTATAAAAAACCCCAACACATTGTACCCCACATGTGCATAAATGTATTCATTATCTATGTGTACATGACTTAATAAAAGGGGAAAAAA
>CAUYON010042721.1:0-38224 GCA_963573935.1 Arctocebus calabarensis
GGCCAGAGTGAAGGAGTCTGAGGGAGGAGGTCAGGGTGGCCAGAGTGAGGGACTCTGAGGGAGGAGGTCAGGGTGGCCAGAGTGAGAAACTGTGAGGCAGGAGGTCAGGGTGGGCAGAGTGAAGGAGTCTGAGGGAGGAGGTCAGGGTGGGCAGAGTGAAGGACTCTGGTGCAGGAGGTCAGGGTGGCCAGAGTGAAGGACTCTGAGGGAGGAGGTCAGGGTGGCCAGAGTGAGGGACCCTAGGGCAGGAGGTACGGGTGGCCAGAGTGAAGGACGCTGAGGCAGGAGGTCAGGGTGGTCAGAGTGAAGGAGTCTGAGGGAGGAGGTCAGGGTGGCCAGAGTGAAGGACGCTGAGGCAGGAGGTCAGGGTGGTCAGAGTGAGGGACTCTGGGGCAGGAGGTCAGGGTGGCCAGAGTGAAGGAGTCTGAGGGAGGAGGTCAGGGTGGCCAGAGTGAGGGACTCTGAGGGAGGAGGTCAGGGTGGGCAGAGTGAAGGACTCTGAGGGAGGAGGTCAGGGTGGCCAGAGTGAGGGACTCTGAGGGAGGAGGTCAGGGTGGCCAGAGTGAAGGAGTCTGAGGGAGGAGGTCAGGGTGGCCAGAGTGAGGGACTCTGAGGGAGGAGCTCAGGGTGGCCAGAGTGAAGGAGTCTGAGGGAGGAGGTCAGGGTGGCCAGAGTGAGGGACTCTGAGGGAGGAGGTCAGGGTGGCCAGAGTGAGAAACTGTGAGGCAGGAGGTCAGGGTGGGCAGAGTGAAGGACTCTGAGGGAGGAGGTCAGGGTGGCCAGAGTGAGGGACTCTGGGCCAGAGGGACAGGATGGCCAGAGTGAAGGAGTCTGAGGGAGGTGGTCAAGGTGGCCAGAGTGAAGGAGTCTGAGGGAGGAGGTCAGGGTGGCCAGAGTGAAGGAGTCTGAGGGAGGAGGTCAGGGTGGCCAGAGTGAGGGACTCTGAGGGAGGAGGTCAGGGTGGCCAGAGTGAAGGAGTCTGAGGGAGGAGGTCAGGGTGGCCAGAGTGAAGGAGTCTGAGGCAGGACCATGCTGGTAGTTTCAGAACACAGCAGCAAGGTAGTCAGTGTGGTTGGAGTGAAATGGGCAGGGGATCAGTAACACGCAGGGGCCAAGGAGGGGAGAGGGGAGTCCAGATCTTTTAAAACCTTGCAAGCCTTTCTAAGGACTTCTCTTTCACTCTGGCTTTTACTCAGAAAGAAAAAAATGATGAGTTTAGAGATAAGAAAGCAGCATCATAACAGAAAGACTGAAAGAAATAAAGAACAGGCTAATGTGGGAAGGTCAGATAAACCAGGGAAAGAAAATGAAGCAAAGGCAGAATGAAATAAGCACTCACAGAGAGGCCCAGAGACAGAAAGAGGACATAGAAATGTCATGTCTACGGAGATTTTTAAAAAAATGGACAGCTGAGACACACAGAGAGACTACATCACTAGAATACAAACTCTTTGAGTGCTTAAGACGGTGCCCAGTAGGTGGGTGTTCAATACATGTCCAGCAAGAAAAGAAATTAATGAATTAATGCAGCGCAGAAAAATATGAATCACGACACCCTGGTATGCATAGGGGCAGAGGCAGTTTTTCAGAAATAACACCTCCTTCTTTAGCCAGTTAGGTCTTAGTTCTATACAGAACGTCTGTAACTATAGGAAAATGAAGCTATCTCCTAGGCAGTGGCAGAGATGAACACCTGTGTAGTACTTTGCACTTTATCATCCATAACATATTTTTCACGTATATTATCTCATTTAGTCCCCGTGAGAAAGAATAATGAAGGATTTATTCCAGTAACAAATGAAAGAACACAGAAGTCAGTTTTCTGTGTCAGATAATGATAGAGTAAGATAGAGTGGATTGAACCTTAAATAACTAAAATAAATATGAAAAAACAGTGTTCAGACACAAGACAACAGGCAACACAGAACAGTGATCCTTAAGAAAAGGGAAATAAATAAGAATCTTACAATTACCCTGGCTTAATGCCTAGAGAGGGTTCAAGGCTATAGCCCAGCAAAGAGAAACCCCCACAGAGCCTGGCAATCTCCCTGAGAAGACACAGTTGAACATTTGAGGAGGCAAAGGAGGCTAGAAGTCACAGGCAGAGAACCAGAGAGGAGAGAACTGCACATCGAGAGTTACTTAGCGATCTATGCAATTCTTTAGCTGAATGATCAGAGCATGTACGTGAAATAACTACCTAAAGCTGGGAAAAGAACTGCCATAAAGAAACAAGCAGAACAATTCCTGGACCACACAAGGCTGGACCAGTTCAAGAAACCTCACAATACCTGCAGCATTCGGTTAGATATTCAGAAAGGTACTGCCTCTGTAACGATGTCAAGTCAACCCTGGAGTGAAGGCTTCTCTGATCTCCCTAAAAATTTTGAAGTAAATCTAGAAAGGATCAAACTGTTCTCATATTTAATTTTATCTCAAACCTATATTTACAGGCAAAAAAATTACAAAAAAATTCTAGCATTCAGCGAAACAAAATTCAAAATGTCTATCACCTAATAAAAAGTTACCAATCATGGGAAGAAGTAGAAAAATATAATTCATAATTAGGATTAAAAAAATCAAAAGAAACAAGTCCAGAAATGAACTAGAAGACAGAATTTGCAGACAAGTGCATTGAAATAGGTATTTTAGATCAAAAAGATAGATGGGCGGTGCCTGTGGCTCAAAGGAGTGGGGCGCCGGCCCCATATACTAGAGGTGGTGGGTTCAAACCCAACCCTGGCCAGAAAACTGCAAAAAAAAAAAAAAAAAGATAGAAAGCATTAGCATGTTAAGAAGGTACATGGGAGGTATAAAAAAGGACCTCAAACAAACCTGCAGAAATGAAAACCTCAATGTCTGAGAAAATCCACAGATGGAATTAAGAACATTAGACACTAGAGATAAAGAGGAGTGAAACTGATGTAGTAATAAACGACCTAAAGTGAAGCAGAGCAAAAAGAGGAATAAAGAACAGATCATCAGTGAGCTGTAGGTCAATTTTGAATGGCCAAATATATGTATAATAGGATTTCAGAAGAAGAAAATAGGAGTGGACTGAAAAAAGTATTTGAAAAATCAACAGCTGAAAATATAAACCTAGAGATCCAAGAATCTCCAGCCTCAGAAAACATGAAGAAAACTACATTAAACGTCTATCATAATCAAATTGCTTAAAACTAGAGACAAAAAGAAAATCTGAAAAGCTGTAGGAGAAAAAAATGACACCTTATGTACAAAGAAACAAAGATAAGATTAAAACAGGCTTATTCTTGGAAACAAAGTGAGCCAGAAGGCAGTAGAGCAACGTATTTTAAATACATGAAAGAATAATATTGTCAACCTAGAATTACATACTCTTCACTATTATCTTTGAAAAACAAAGATAAAGTGAAGACTTTCAAAACATACAGTATCTGAAAGAATTCATCAGCATTAGATCAGCAGTATGAAAACGGTTAAAGGAAGTGCTCCAGGCAGAAGAAAATGACATCAGTTAGAAACCTTGACCTATGAAACAAAACAAAGAGGAATATAAATGATAAATACGTGAGTAAATACAAAATATTTATTTACCAATTTGAAAAGTTCTTTAAAAGATAGTTGTTTAAAGCAAAAATAACAAATAACATATTGTGGGATTTATAACATATGTGGGTGTAAAATATATGACATAATAGGACAATGGTGCAGAGGGAGTAATGAAAGCACACTGTTCTAAGGCTCAGATACTATATATGAATAGGTATGTTATTTAAAGAGAGACTATGATAAGTTAAAGAGGTACAGTACCTACCTAAAACAACTGCTAAAATAGACAAAGAGGTATAAACCAAAAACGAAAGATAAAATGAAATCCTAACAAATAATTGATTAATCCATAGAAGGAGGAAAAAGAGAAAGGAACAAAGAACAGATATGACAAGTAGAAAAAAATGGCAAAATGGCAGATTGAATAATCAGCCACAATAATAATCTCATGAAATACAAATGGCCTAAACATTCCAATGAAATACAAATGGCCTAAACATCCTGATAAGTCAGAGAGCAAGACCCAACAATAGGCAGTATATATTTACTTTGAATATAAAGATACAAATAGGTTAAAACTAAGAGGGTGGGGAAAATGTTCCATGATAACATCAACAAAAAAAAGCTTTCGTAGCAATATTAATATCTGTATTCATAATGATAAAGGGGTCAATCCCTCTGGGGGAGATAACAATCCTAAATGTTTATGCATCTAATAAAAGAGCATCACAATGCAAAAAAGCAAAACCTTATAGAACTGAAAGAAGAAACAGACATATCTATAAGTACAGTCAGAGATTTCAACATCTGTCTCTCAATAATTAACTGAGTGGTGGAGGCTGTATGAGTATTTGTCAAAACTCACAGAGCTATATACTTTAAAGGGCCAGTAGACAGAAAATGAGTAAGGAAAGAGAAGACTTGAATACTATCAAATGACTTAACTGACGTTTATAGAAAATCCACTCCAGAAGATAAGGATAAACAATATTTTTAAGTATATAAGAAATATTTTCCAAGACATAACATAATGTATTTTGACCCAAAGAAGGAATCTTAATGTAAAAGGCCTCAAATTATACCAAGTATTCTCTTATAATGGAACTACCAGTAAATCAGATATCAAGAGCCAAAAGATACGAAGGTGGGAGTCTACTTAAACCAAGATTTGGCCATGAAACAATTAATTGTTGATGCTGGGTGATGAGTGCAATAGGGGCTCAACATGCTATTCTTTCTACTTTTGCATATGTTTGAAAAGTCAGTAATAAATATAACAGAAAATGAGAGTAGACTATTATTATTAGCACAAGGAAAGGAAACAATGTAGGATCACAAATGTTCATAAGAGAGAATGCAAAATGGTACAGCCACTTTGTAAAACAGTTTGGCAATTTCTCTCCAAGATAAACATATAGTTAGCATATTTTCCTGAAATGCCACTCTTCGATATTTACTGAAGAGAAATGAAAATTTATGCTCACACAAAAAGTGGCTTTCTCATGAAAAACTGGAAATAAACCAAATGTCCTTCACTGATAAACAAATTAGTACACTGATAGAACGGAGCATTGCATAGTAACTGAAAAGAGTGACTGCCGAGACAGGTGACAACACAGAGGAACATTAAATGCACCACACTACAGGAAACAAGACAAGCCCCAAAGGCTACATATCCTATAATTCCAATTATATGTCATTCTGGAAAAAGCAAAACTCTAGGGACAGAAAACGGGACCCAGAAGATACAGGGGTGAGTTCACTACGAAGGTCACAAGGGGATTTCAGAGGTGAAGGAGCCCCTCTGTATCTTGATTGTGTGGCTGTATGAGTATTTGCCAAAACTCACAGAGCTGTATACTTTAAAGGGCTAGTATTTAATAGTGTAAGTATTTAAATTATACTTCAATAAACTTGATGGACTTTTTTTTTTAAAAGAAAGGCTACCCATAGTTAATAATGGGACTGGGACTATCTCAAAGTGCCATATTCTTCTACACAAGTGTTTTTCAAAACCAGCAGCACCAGTATTATCTTAAAATTCATAAAAAAATCTCCTTCACCCCAATGTAATGAATCAGAAAGGAGGTGAAGCTCAGCAATCCATTTTAAAAAATCTTCCAGGTAATTCTGATGGACTCTGAAGTGTGAGAACCACTACACTACTTGATTCTATTCAAGAAGATCAGAATATCTGGGAGTAGAGCCTGAAGCCCGGTATCAGTATTTTTACAGAGTGACTCAGGGTACTAATGGCCAAGTCTGAAACTCTCTGCACTATGCCAGATGTTTCCATCATCACACTCATCTGGGAGCTGCTGCCACCTTTCAATCTCCCTGTCATTGGGTTGGGATTCAAAAATAGCCCCTCTTTCTGGCCTTTCTTCCTCTCAGGACTCAAACATTGACTTCACAGAATTCAAAAGCAACCTCTGACTCATTGTACACACTCTGCTTTGGAAGCTGGATCTTTCCGACCTCAGACCATACTTCATCAATTTTCTCCAATCAGCTCCTTTCCTGGGTATTAAGGTTCACTCATGAAATTACCAACAATTAATTGGTTTTGGACTTCTAAAAATAGCAATTTAATATGCTCTACCCTAGCTCATTGAGGAAGGCCTTGTATTCTCCTTTGAATTTTTATATTTACATATCTATTCCTAGTGGTTATCAGTCGATATATACTATATATGTTATAAGGGAAGAAAAAAACGACTGCATACATCTCTCTACATTAGGGCTGCCAGGGAGCGTATGGAGGGTGTGGCGATTATTGGCAGGGAGAGTGGCCTAAAGCAAAGCCAAATAATATAGACATTTTCCACTCAATGAAAATGTGAAAGACTCAAAATGTTGTTGAAATGAATTACTGATATTTTTATCTGAAATAAAACACCAAACTAAGATTATTTTTTATTAATAAAGGGAGTGAATGGGCAGTGCCTGTTGCTCAAAGGAGTAGGGCGCCAGCCCCATATACCGGAGGTGGCGGGTTCAAACCCAGCTCTAGCCAAAAACAAAAACAAAAACAAAAAAAGAAAGGCAGTAAACACTAACTACATAAATGAGTAAGAAATAGAAAGACAAAATTAAAGCTAACTAAAAAAAAAACAACAAACCATTAAAAAGACAAATCCCCCAAATGAAAGTAATCAAACCTACAATTAGGACTTGGCTATTTAAAATATGAATATTTATAACACAGATCACTACATTGGAAAATAAGAACTAAGTTTATCGAGAATTCATGCTGAAAGGGAAACACTACAAAGAAAGGTAACAGTTTTGATCATTTAAAAGCTTTTTATCTCCTTGGTGTCATTTTTTACATGTCTTTTTTGATGTGTTGGATCAGTGCCCTGCTTGTGAATCTATATTCTTAGCCTAATATGTATGATTGAAAACAGGTTATCTTGGTTCCATTTCTAGTATTGACAAGTCTAAGGAATAACTTTGGCTATCTTCCTAAATCTCTGTATGTGATATTCTTGCCTACAAGTTAGAACCAAATAATAATCAATGTCATATGTCATACCATAAATACGTACTCGCAAGTTTGTTCATGTCATTTCGTAATATTAACTAATGTTAGTTCAGTCTAGAATTTTAGAGATGTAAAGGGGCTGAAGATAGATTCTATAGTTCAGCCTTCTTGTTTTATTTATAAGGAAAGAAATTATAGTCCTCGAGAAGTCATGTAACTTGCCCCAGAACTATTCTATTGAGAGTGATAGAATTAAAAATAGAATTCTGGTTTCCAAACTGCTGGCATGATGTTCTTTCAAAAAAAATTCAATAGGTTTGTGACCTAGGAAACTTAAAAAGAATATGTACAAAGAGACAAACAAATTATGATAAAAATAGTGTAAGCAAAATTTCTCAGTTAAAAATCAGAAAGGGCATACCAATGTTTCAGAGAATGCTCTAAACAGGAAAGATTACTGAGCCAATTGTAACTGTCAAGTGGCATTTTATTGATTAAATTTCCCAGTGAAATTGTATAAGGATAGAAAATCTCAGAATGCTATAACTAAATAGACATCATAATTATCAAACTTAGGAGCTGACATGCTCAAAATGTTTGTTAAATGAGTGAATGAATAATGAGTTCTGGCAATGACTAAGCCCCACATCCCACTGCACTACAAGAGAACAAAGGAAGAGGAGACGGGATTTACTTCTATTCCCGCTCTAGGTCCTAAAACAAATAATCATTAGCTCTTTCTAAAATCCTGAAAGACTACTAAACTAAACCCAAATTACAGAAACATACTGAGAGTTTTATTAAAACAAATATTATTAGTAGAAAACGTCATCTATAATTTTCTATAAAGTATATGATTATCTCACAGATTAAATAAGACCAAAGGAAATAAACACTCAAACTGACAGGAGCCCATCAGAGCAAATCTGCAGAAACACTACGTGATCAATTACTCTAAAACTGTGAGAACTGTCCTGTATTTCAAAGCTCTCATGGGCCGACTAGGAACTGGAAGGATATTCCAAAATGCACGATAAACCAATTGTGACATACAACAGGAAACAGGCCAGTCTTTCAAGAGGATGTTGAAACAACTTCATATAAAGCACAATCAAATTTTTCAAATCAATTTACGTTTCTTCTATCTAGAAATTTTTGTCTAACATCAAAAGAATCAGATTTTAGTAACTTAAAAGAAAGTTCTCTATCTAGGTTTTTCACACTTAAATATTTTTACAGTCAAACAAAGAAATGCCTAAGAAGATGAAAGCTCCATCTCCACAATAACAACCAACTTGAAACTTGATCAGGATTCAAAGACTAAAATGCAACCAACAGCTTAATGATAACTGACGTATAGTTACAATTCCTTCTTTTGAGTGAAAAGCCCAGATTAACTGGGATTTTAGCATGAACTATTTAAAGCAGGAGTAGAATATCCTGAAAAATATTTTTAAAAATCAAACAAAATTAATTAAAAAAATTTTACTTCTTCTGTTTTTAGGGAGTCCCAAAGTAACACTTAGAACAACCATTTCCAGGATTATTGACTGCATGTATCAGTTTACATCGGATGTTAAATCACTATGCGGTGTGCTATTTTAGTGTTTTGGTAACATAAATAAAACACGTTCTTTAGCTTATCTGTCTTATTGAAAAAAGTTCTTAATTTTTTGGATAGAAATTATTTCTATACAACTTCATTCATTAAAAATTGCTTGTGTTATCTGACTAGCCCTTAAATGGTTATGTCACAGTGTATTTACATTTCAAGTCTAATGAATGCCAAAATAAATTTGCATTCCTTGGCTTCTCATCTGGGCACACTTTCTAAGTAGCTCAGAGCTGAAGCAATATTTATTTATCCACTTCATGCTTTAAATGTTCACACTATAAGGCCATTAAAAGAATCACTACAAATTTAAATCCATTCGTAAAGTGTTGATTTCTGCTATAGCTACGTTTCTACTAATTTGTCCTCATCTTTGTTACCAGGACAAGTACAATATTATTGAAAGTGGCACAAGCGACTCCTAGGTCAAGTGACCATGTGTAAGTGATCAACCAAACTGGGCCACCTTTGAGAGTGGCAAAGGGTGCTATAAATAAATAAGCCAGCTGCACACTGTGCTGTCTCAGACAAATCCAGACATGCAGGCCTTTACTGCCTAGAGACCAAGTGAGAACACAAATTTTCATGTCTTTTTTGGAGGCCAAAAAAGGGTTTTGGGAAAGGGTCTGAGGGTTTCAGAAAGGTCCCTAATGAAAAGGTCCCATTCATCCCAAGTCCCTACGGCCCATGGTCTAGCTATTCCTTCCTTCCACAGCACCATATACCCTCACTTACCCGACCACCATGTCCTTGGGTCCGGCAGTGACCGTGCAGATCCCATCCTCACAGTGCTTTCCCACCAGGCTGTGGGCGTGCAGGTGGGTATTTTTTCCATTTGTGACCAACTGAACAATAACCTTGGCTGGTCCCACATAGTTGCAGATCTATATAAGAAGCACATTTCAAAAGTTAGCATATCTGGCCAAAGAGCAACACGGAAAAATGTTTATGATACATCAGTAAATATAAAAAGTGTGATATAAAATTATCTACTCCGATATATACTATATGCAATCACAGCCCTGTTTTTAAAAGTATGTGATGAACCAATGACAGGATGGAAATAAATTAAAAAGTTAATGGTGGTGGTTTTGTGTCACAGGAAGATACACTCTAGGAAGCAGGCTATTTAAAATACAGTATGTATTGTCCATGCTGGGACAGCACATTGTGGAGGACGTGTTGCCATGAAACCTCCCCTTTCTATTAGTTTAGTTTTCTGGTCACAAAAGTTGGGCAAATGATTGGTGAGAAGGGAATTGGTGATGGCTGGAAATCAAGGGCAGAGGGAGGTGAACAGAAACAGCTCATACTGACTCTCTGCCATGTCTTTTCCAGGGACCTGGCTCTGAAGTTGGGCTACGGACACTGACATTACCTTTCAGTGGCCCTCTGTGTCATGAGTTCTGACAATTGAATTACATATGCTCAGATCATAGGAAATTTCTTAAATTCAGAAAAGTGCAAATCTTTGGATTTCACCCATTTCACTCTTGTTTTATAAAATCAAATTTAAGGTAATTCATCTTTTTTTTATTGGTATATCTTTGGAACGATGACAACAGCAATAAAAAAGAAATACCATGGAGATAATGACATTTTAAGCAGAACTTGGATACTCTTTCTTCTCTATTTAGTTACCTGGCCCCTGTAGTCGATCAAATTTCTTACATGAGAAATCCCTAAGACTAAAATCACACTAACAGAAAAGACCAATGGCCTTATTTTAACTCTCCTGCATCCTACTAAGTGAGAACGCTATGATAAATTCAGCCACACAATTGGAAATGCACTGTATCTCCTCAAAATCTAGCCAGCCATCCTCGTTTGCCTGGAACTAAGGGGTTTTTTTCAAACACAGGAATTTCAAAGCCAAACCTAGATGAGTTGGTTATCCTGTCTCTTCAGCTCATATTGTACTTTTTGAAGAAATGCATGACCTAAATCCAGGATCTCCCAGATATACAATCATTAGAAACACACAAATCTGCCCAAATAGATGGGAATCACAGGTAGGGGTAACTCTTTGATGGAGTCTTTCTGATAGAAACTTGAGCAGGACCCTAAAACTGCCGATAAAACTTCTTGGAAAGAGACATAATCCTTTTAAACCAGCCTTCTTTTACTATAAACATCATCACCAAAGCAAGGTTTTGATAGGATTTTCTTAGTATGGATTTTTTACCAATGCAGTATTTTTCTGCAAGAGTTGATAAGCTTATCAGAGCTAGGATTATTCCCAGAGGGTCTGAGGAGACACAAGTTTCATCCCTGAACGGAGACCTGACTCCCCTCTAATTGCCTGTGCAGCTCAGCTGGGAACCTTAGGGCCTTGATGCCTAAACCGAAGCTCAGAATTGCTGCCAAGTGTTGCTCCTGCACCCTGTAGCCTCCTGTCCCTTCCAAGCAGCAGTAGTGGCCAGCAGGAGTGGCTTCCTGTCCTTACACAGTAAGCTAATCCCAAAGAGGTATTAGGATTAAATATGATTTTTGACCACCTCAAATCACAAATAAGGAGTTACTTAAATGGGTACAACACTTAAAAAATACTTCTCTGGGTATAAAGTTAATTGTGAATGTAGCACTTTCTCCTTTGTAACAGGCAGAAAGCCTCTATCCTTAAGTGTAGGGCAGGGAATGAAAAGTTCAATATTTGCTCCAGGGTTGGCTGGGTGCTGTCCCTAGACACAGCCTGGATTGCGGATGCCAACTCTGTGTCTCAGTGTTGACAACTGAAATCAGTCTTTGTTGTGATAACATATCCCACACGGGCTTCTTCAGCAGTAAAACAACAGTGACAGAGCATGAAATAAGCCATGTAATTATACTCTGTTAAGTGACAATAAGCACAGGAATGCGACAGGTAAGGTGTGAGGTGATGCTGCACTTGGTGAGATCAGGTAAACTTTGTACTTCAACAGCACAGTAGAAGGAATTCTGTGACTGACGCCCAATCTCTTCAGCTATTTCGACCCTTCAGTGTTACCACTATGAGGGAATTAGTCACTGGCACTGAAGGAGAAAGGTGGGAGATGCCCTCAAAGAGTACACACACATTTTTCATTCGATTATTTTATGAGTGAAGAGTGGCAAGAATGAGGAACTGGGTTTATATGAGGCAAAGGAGCTGAAAAGTGTGCCAGTGACTAATATGCTGTTTGGTCCATTCGAAAGAGTCCAAGTCAGAGTGGCATCATCTGGTTTTTACATAGACCACAAGGCAACAGACCGGGAGGCCCCTGGGTTTTGTGGACTTTCCAAAACACTGAAAGAAGCAAGCTGAGGTGTGGGAAGTGAAGAAAGTGGTACTATTTGCACACGAAGACACTGGCCTGCAGGAGATCATACTTTGTAAAATTCCATGATGACTGAGAACTATTTGCAATTAATTGGCAGAAAAATTCATTTGTCCTATGGAGAGTTTAATTCTTTTTATTCAGCCTCCCTTTTAGTTCTTTGAATAGTGGTTCTTTTGAAAATTAAGTTTATAGAGTGCAACAATATGTGTTAGACACAGTTTTTCTCAGAGAGGCTGACCACGGCAGGCTCTTAATAAACATTAATGGCTTAAACATAAGCTTTCAATTAGCGCAAGACAAAGGTGACAAAACTGGGTGATTGGCTACCCAGGGACACTGTATAAGCAAACCCAGCTAGGGTCCATTTATTTACTAGCCACGTGTCTTTGGCAGTGCTCAGTTTCCTCATCTGTAAAATGGGGATAAAAATAGTATCTCAAAAGGGTTACCACCTAGACTAAACATATTACACACACATAGGCCACCATGAACTTTTTAAGACAAATGAAAATCAAGAAACATAACATCCAGATGGAAACATGTGAAGACCAGCTGGCAACATCTGTAAGCTGAGCAAGCTGAAGCCTGCACGGATGAATCAGAAAGGATGCTGTCAACTATGTTTCTTGGAAGTGAAATAATGGACCGTAACACAGTCTTGTCTCAAAATTTTCATAGTGACCCATACAGTCATTAGAACAGTGCCATAAATACTATCAGTATATAAGCAGTAGCTAGTATCTTTTTTATTACTGTAACACACTCTTCTATCTAGAGATCTAGAAATAATACCGCTGTCTTTAGATTATTTTTTAAAAGCAGGCAGCTGAAATAAGTGACTGATTCAGGCCTTCTATTAGTAGGGTCTTTTTTTTTTTCACAATGCCATATTTTACCAGTCTTCGTTAATTTTCTGGTAATTATTCAGTTATTATAGTAACTGCTATTATTCTTGGGGACACCGAGGATTTCCTGGCTTCCTTGATGAAATTTAAGACTTTCTTCCAGGAATATTATGACTCAACAAACGCTGATGATCAAAGGCTAGACCTGCTTTTTGAATACGGCATAGAAGTCAATGGTTTCAAATACTGCCAAACTTAGTCGAATCACCTTCCTTTATTTAAAACAACTCTGCCACACTTTGGCAAAATATATGCTAGTTCTTCAAAGGTGGTCAAAAGAACCAGTCTAGGATCTTCTGGGAATCAGCATTTGAAATGTCCAGTTTGCTCTGTGGGTAAATTTGGCCAAATCATTTTTGCAGAATGTATGTAGAGTCAACCTCAATGTAAGACGTGACACATAAAGTCATTCTTATCTGCTCACCTTTTCTTGAGAAGTGATGACAATCATGGCAGTAATAAAGAAAAGGAGGAAGGAAAAAGTCCACAATTTTCAAGGAGAAATCTATCTGGACTTGACTCATGTACCTAACTTTGTCCCCTACAGTATAAAGTAGAGGACAATGTGGTTCTGTCTGGGAGGTCCGAAGCCAGGCTGCCAGGCTCAAGAATCCCTGTTGTCACTTAACTGTGTCAATAGGAAAAGACGGTTAACATCTCTGGAGTTTGGATTCTCCATCTTTAAAATTTAAGGAATAATACACTTGATTTCATAGGGTTGTCTACAGGATTAAGTGAGTTAATACAGTACTTGGCACTTAATGGGACTGGCAATCTCTAATATAAATCTTCTCTCCCACTGAGGCTACTATGTCACTGAAAACCAAAATTTATCCATTTACCTAATGAGTATTTATAAAACGCCTTCTGTGCCCCATGTGCTATAGGAAGGCAGGGAGTGCAGAACAGACACAATCCTTGTTCTTATGACAAATAAAAAGTGGGTCTGACACTCATCAAATAACCTCACAAATAAATGTAGAAGAACAACAACTGGGAAGAGCTTAGAAAAGAGATATATAACAGGGATCTGAGCTGGTCAGGAAGTCAGGGGAAGCTCCCTGAAGGAGGAATGAGGGTCAAGATCTAAAAGAAGAGCAGGAAGGACACGGGTAGGGACCAGCTTGGGGGTGCACCTGGCAGGGAGAACCGCACGTGCCAGTCCACTGTCTACCCCTCCTCACCTCCGCAGGAGTTCCTTCGAGTGGTTCCACCTCTCACCCTCCTCCCACACCCGGGCTGTCTCTCTCTTCCCTACAGAGACGCATTCTTCCTGGAGAGAACCTAAAGCTGACCCTGCCACGATGCTCTCCTCACCACTTAGCCCACAAAGCTCTACTCTTTCTTTCTGGAATGTGACTGGAGGGGACGAGGCAGGAAAACAACATGCAATCTACTGCAGTAAGAGAACAGTAAACCCAGCTGGCGAATCCAGGGTTGCCGTCATACTCTCTTCCTCACTAAATCCCCAGAACCCAAGAATCTATATTTACTAATTTACTGGAAGGGAAGGGGAGGTGCTAACCAAGCCAGTCCCCACAACAGCTTGTGGGGTCATTGATGATGCACCATTCCACAGCTGAAGGAACCACCACTCAGTAAGATAACGTAAATTGCTATAGTTCCTACAAATGTAGTGATGGGGGAATTCTTTGAACCTGAATCTGTCCACCTCCAATGCCCATTCACTTTTTCCATTGCACTTGGCCTGATCACGTTTTCTTTGGTATGTTTCCAGCAGCCCTAGTGTTTCATAGCTCTGCTTTGCCTACTGCATATGAGGCAATGACAGTCATTCCTGACAAACCTGTTGGCCTTGCTGGTATGTATGGTGAGAAAAGAGGTTTCAGAGATGGTTGAGAGGTGGTAGAGTGCATTTGTCCCATTGGAAGGCTCCTTCATTAAAAAAAAAAAAAAACCATTCCATGGACATTATTAAACCAGGCATTCATTCTCTGCTCCTAGGTTACAATTTAGTTTCTAAGGGGGAAAAAAGGAAAGAAAGAGAGGAATATTATTTTAATCATATATCTCTTCTCAGAGATAGAAAATAGTCCAATTTTATTGTTCATGATCTGTTGAGCATCCAGAGAAGACAGAATGACCTTTACTAAAGGAGATAGTACAGAGAGCCACGTCTGACATTGTTTCTGGCACAGAAAGATGCTCAGTAAAGTTAGTCTCTTCCTTCTCTCTAAAGCAAGGGATTTCAAGTTGATCCAATCTGGGATCAAATCCTAGCTTTTCACCCTCCCAACTCTGTGGCCTTAACCAAGTTAGGTAACCTCTCTGAGCCTCAAGTTCCACATCTGCAAAATGGGTGAAAACGTGAAGTTAAAGATCTGTTGTAGAAGTGCATTGTGCTTGGCATGTGGTAGGTAGCATGGAAATGCCAGTTTCTTTCCTTCATTTTCATTTGTTTATTTGGAGACAGGGTCTCACTCAGTCACCCCAGCTGAAGTACAGTGGCATCATCCTAGTTCACTGCAATCTCAAACTCTTGGGGGCTCAAGTGATCCTCTTGCCTCAGACTCCCAAGTAACTGGGACTACAGGTATAGACCACCATGCCTGGCTATTTTTTTTTTTTCTATTTTGTAGAGATGAGGTCTCATTCTTGCTTAGGCTGGTCTTGAAATCCTGAGCTCAAGTAATCCTCCTGACCCAGCCTCCCAGAGTGCTGGCATTATAGGCCTGAGCCACTGGGCCTGGCCTCTTTCTTTCTCTTTTATTTGTAAAGACCCCCTGGCTCTTCTAAAGTCCCTATGTAGGCAGGGTTGGCACTATTATTCCCATTTTGCAGAAAACAGAAGGTCAGATAGATTGAGTAACAAGTGACATAACCCAATGTCAACCAAGACACAGAGGACCTTCAAATTCTTCCTGACTCTTCAGAATATTAGTGTGATGTTCTCAGTAAGGTGTAGAATGACATGGAAATATCCTCTTTGACCCACTGGCAGTTGATGATTGTTTTCCAGTATTGCTCAAGGATTTCCTTCCACTGATTCAATGACATTCTTTCACCTTATTTAGTGTCCTTCTTGAATCACCAATAGAACATATGACTTATGATATTGAGCTGAGATCAGAAGAGCAAACTTCCATTTAACAAAATAGTCTCTTTAAGTACACAGAAAAGATGAATAAAATATGTCTACATATAACTCTGCTTTGCAAGTTTCTTTTATCATATATGATCCAGGATTTCCTTTTTTTGTTTCATTTTAATAATCATTTTTATCACATGAGATACAGCTGCTTATGAATCATGTTTCTTTCAGAAAATCAAGTACCTACTACTAACTCCAGGAATTTCTGGGGACTTGTTCCTCAGGAGGTGTCCTTATCTCATTAACAAATTCAAATAAATCTTTACTTTTGCATAGCCTAATTATCCATGATTGCGAAAGAATATGGGAGTAGATGGTTTGTGATTTACAGAGGATCTGTCTTATAAATGTTCATGTATAAGTCATTTTTTTGCCACTTGGGTGCATTCTTAAACAGAAAATACAGTTTCAAACAGTGGTGTTCTAGTGTTGTTTTTTCTATATTCCTTACTCTCCTTTTCTATCCTATATGCATTCTCAAATTCTTCTTTCAAACACAGTATACTATATATAATATTAAGTCAGATTCTCAAAACATATCCTGCATCTGACCACTTCTCACCACCTTTACTCTATTCCTTGGTTTCTAAACACCACCATCTCATCTTCTGTCTGTTGAGTTTTTGCTCCTGTGTTTCTTATGGTTGTGCCACCTGCTCACAACCTGTTCTCTTGAGTGATCCTGCTCAATCGGCTCATGCCAAGTCATGTCACTCCTCTGCTCAAAACTCTCCAAAAGTGAAAGTAGGTGAAGCTGAGTGATCAGCATAAAGGGCCTATTATACTATTCTGTGCATGTAGGATTAAAAACGTCCACATTAAGAAGTTAACAAACAAATAAAACCTTCGACGTCTCTCCAGCTTTAAAGCCAAAGATGTTACAATAGCTTACGAGGCCCTAGGTGATCGGGCCATCTCATTTCCTCCCTGACTTTTTTCTTATTTCTCCTGTGCAGTCTCATCAGGCTCTTGCTGTTCTGGAACTTGCCAGATAAGCCCCCATCTGAGAGCTGTTGCACTTGTTATGTCCTTGGCCTGAATCACTCTTTCCATGGATATCTTGATCTCTGCATATTTCTTTCCTGCCTTCAGCCTTCAGGCTTTGCCTAATTGCCATCTCTGGGGAGAGAGGGCTTTCAGTGACCACCCTACCTCTGCCTAAACTTTTATCACTCCGATCCTCACATTCCTTGCTCCTCTCCTGCTTTATTTTTCTCTATAAATTACTTACTACATCTTGTATGTTGTGATTATTGCCCTTCTTCTCCATTAAAAGTGAGGCTCTAATTTCAAATGGTATATAAAGCCAGCACATTGTACCCCATGATTGCATTAATGTACACCGCTATAATTTAATTTAAAAAAAGGAGAGAAAAAATAAAAAAAAAAGTGATGTTCTATAAGAATGGGGACTTAATTTCTTCTCTGACATATCCTCAGTGCTTGGAATAATGCTTGTCGTATTGTGGGCATTTGTTAATTAGTACACTAATGAATGCATTATTAAATAATTAAAACATGACTGAAATGTTAGTGATGAAAGGCTATTTACTAAAATATAAAGAGTTATGTTAGATGGGGGGATTAAGGTGACTATTTTGTTATTTTTGTCTTCTAAAAATATAGCTAGATCCAAGTGTAGCATCTTCAGTGGACATTTAAATTAGAATGTGATTATTAAACACTAGAGAGGAATACTAGCCTAAGCTAGGAGAAGAGTTTCTGGTTGGGGCTCTGGTTGCTGCACTGGACCTGCGGTATGGTGAGAAGAATCTAACCTCTAAGAGGTAGGAATTCCAGTGGTGTGGGAAAGTAAAGGGAGGGCAACTCTTGAATTATCACTCTTGGAAAACCAAGACAGTAGGCTCTCCTCTAAAACCTACAAGAAACACTTATATCAACTTTTCTCTTCCCACCTTCACTGCTGTTGCCCATTCTCCCTTTCGTACTGACGAGTCTTAGCATCAACGGAGATATTTCCACTATTCCTTGTCTTATTTCCCTCAGGGATCCAGGACTCAACATTTCAGGTCTACCCCAATTCACAGTGCCTTACTCCTCAAATGAGAGGGCCCTTCTGTGCTGTTCACTCTGACGACTTCACAGAACCTTCTGATGATGTAGGGCAGGGCTACACTGCCAATATCTCAAACTAGTGGGCTCTGTTTTCAGTAGAAGCATGGGCTTTGGCATCAGACCTGCCTGGCTCTGAATTCTGTCTCCCATTACTAGCTGGGTGACCTGGAAAGATTACTTAACCCTTTTAATATTTTTTTTTTCATTTGTAAAAAGTGAATACAAATACATAATCTCTGAATTTCCATGAGGATGAAAGGAGGTAATTTAAGTTTCTAGTACCGTTCTTGATATATAGCAGGCACAAAATAAATGACAGCACATCTTATTATCTCTTCCTGCCTTACGTAGATATCTGCAGTTGAGATTTCCTCTGACTTGAACGAGAACATGGAAGCTATTGCGTGCAAGTTCTTCGGCATCTCTTCTCCTTACTGTCGTTGAGGCTCAAAAATATCCCTGTTACTTCACGAATCCTCTCCTAATTCAGAGAAACACAGGTTTGTTCCCCTTTCCACGGCTAACCGCTCTGTTTACTCTCAGTGTTTATTTTAGGCCTCCTTGAGTTACCTTCCCCTCCCTCTTTAAAGGATTCTTTCCCTTAGTCTATAGATGTGCACTTTTAATCCTTATTCTAAAAAGAACCCTTTCCTGATAATAAGGAGGACAACTATAAAAGTTAGCATTTTTTTTTTTTAACCTATGGGCTAGGGCATTACGCCAAGAAATAGAGAACCATTCTTTCTTTTGATCTTCTTTACACTCCAATGAGAAAGGTTCTTCAGAGGAACTAATACTTGCTTGAATGCCCTCCTACCAAGTATGTAAGAACAGCTCTGATCACTAATGCTGAACCACATACTTAATCTGTAGGCCTCTGCAAATGTAACTAATCCCCCTATCCTTCAAATTAAAATGTGCTCAAAGCTCATGACTGACTCCCCTTCAGCCCATTTGACCTCTCTGAAACACAAGATTTGTGACCACTCTCCCCTACCGCCTCTCCAGCTGCTTTTGCAAAGGCACTCTTTTTCCTCCCCAAAGCAATGTTTCAGCAGAGACTGGTCTGTGGTCCAGTTCTAATCTTTACCATGTCGCTCCTCTGACGCCCATATCCAGTCTCCTGAACTTAACTGTCTACTCCATGAAGATGACTTCTGAATTTAAATCTCATGTCTCACCTTCCTTTTAAGCATATACAACATTTCCAGCTTCTTGCAGGACATCTTCCTAACACTTTTAAAATTCGGCGTGCTAAGACTGAACTAATCACCTTCCTTCCCAAAGTTACTCCGCCTTCTGTTAAACAGAACTACCTACCACCTTCTAAGTGATTGCCCTGAAACCCTCCCATCATCTTGGATTCTTCTCTTTCTGGTCTTCTATATTTAATCAGTCACCAAATTTCAGCCAAAGGGCACAGCATTTGTCCCTCTCCTCAATTTTCATTACCTCAGTTTATCCATTTTAGCTTGAACTTTTACCTTAAGTCATAAAGAATCACTGCAATTCTTCCACCAGTTTCCTTGGGCCTCTCCCTTCTGACACCCTTACCAGACTGTTATCAGATTTGTATTTCTAAAGCACAACTCCTGAAGCGTATATCAATCCTATGTTAAAACTTCTATTGCATACTCAATTGTCTAAATTGTCTAAATTCTTGCATGATTTGGCTCTATCGTACCTCTCCAGCTTTATTACCTCCTTTCCCTTTCATGTATTCTTCATTCCAGCAGAATTAGTCACTATTCCCCACTCAATCCCAGAGATTTCTACTTTCGAGACTTTGCTGCTGATTCTTCTGTCTATGCTATTTTCTCTAGTTATATCTATTCTTTCAAATGTCTATCCTTCCCTCAAGGTCCAGCCCAAAGGCAGCCTCTCCCTCGAATCCTTCTATAATCCCCCCAACTAGCTGGTAGTTAGAAGTTTCTTTACCTTAGAATAATCAGGTCATTTATTCTTTCACTCAAAAAAGTCTCAGGAATTCGTACATGGCAGCCACAGGTGCTGGTCATGCAATGGAGAATAAAGCAAACACGGTATTACCACTATTACCACATTTCAGATATTTAGGACATAGCTTAGTTCCTCTACTAAATTGACTGTGATTCTTTAGGAGAGAAGCACTATCTAATTCTTTCTATTTCTTATGTTTCCCCAACCTCCAGAGCAGAACTAGTGCCTACTTAATCAGTATTTATCAAAAATAACTAATGAATAAATAAATCACAGAGAAGTAATGGACAAATCCTGGGCAGCACAGGAAAGGCTGCTGACAGTGGAGCCACCAGGTTACCCTATGCTAAGGTCTGTGGAGGGGTTACTGTCACGTGACAGGGTTTGTCTAGCCAACCCTGTGGGATTCCAGAGGAGTTTCTGAAAATTCCTAGCAAAAATAAGTGAAGCCAATTAACTTGTACAATTTTATTAACATCATAACTTAGGAACACCTAACCCTGGGACCATTCTTATTTCTAAAAGGATTATTTTTTGAAGCCTTTTTACTCCCTAGGCTTTTCTACTTAGAAAAATAATTTTCAATGACAGAGAGACTGGCTGCAGAGATGCTTAAACATCTTTGATTTTTATAAGTTCAACTCTCAGGTAGATGTCAGACTCAAGATACAGTTGTGCTGGGGCTTGCGCAAGGCAGTAAAATTGGGAGAACAATCAGCAAGGGAGGGTTCTCAGTAAGACAGAAGTGAGGGGAGGAGCCCTGCCTTGGCTGCTGGCCCAGTGTGGCTGGACAACTGAAGTCATATTCAGTGCCAGCAGGCAGGACTCTGCAAGACAGCTGTGCAAGGCTGGCTTTCCCAAACAGTGTTCCAGAGACCTGCAGTCATTCTCCTACTGGAACATAGTCCTTACTTCACAGTGTCAGTTCACACTTCTAAGTCACTGAAAAATATCCCAGGAGTGCGCAAAAGGGAAATGTTAACCTACCCCAAATTGTAATTTATTTCTAAGTACGATTCTGGGTTTGGAGAAAACAATAGATACAACAGTGTAGTGTATAAAGAGTCTGAATAAGCTGTGCTTAATATAAATGCCTCAACATTCTCAAGGTTTGAGAATGTTCAAACTTCCCATTTAGGTTTAATGGGAGAATGTGCTCCATTTCACCAAACGCATCTTGGTTAAGCATATCTTTTCCTGAACGTGGCACATTAAGCTTATCTTTTTCAAAACTTTTTCACTTCCTTACTTGTTTGTTTGTTGATAGGCCTGGCCTGAAGTCTGCAAATTTTCAGACGAAAACATTTGGGCTAAGTTTTAGTGCTCCAGTAGGTAGCCAGAGTTCTAGTCATCAGTTATTGCTGCAATCTTGCATGAGTTACCCAACCACAATGGGCCTCTTCATTCTTCATTTGCAACATCACTAGATAGTGTTCACCATGTCTTCCAGCAATAAAATTCTATGATTCTTAGTCACATATGCATAGGACACACAGGACAACATCCAAAGATCACATTTTTATATTACAAAAAAGTTTGATATCATAGAATTTCTGAGTTGGAAGGAATCTTATAGATAAATTTAATTCTAAAATTGTGAACATTTTAAATACATTTCACCACAATTACAGACTGAGAAAACATACAATCAACACTCAAATTACCTGTTGCAATGGGGCCTCTGGTAGCATGGAAAATCAAAATTTAGAGACAAAGAAAAACCTTTATGTTAGGCAAAGATTTCAACTTATGTCATTAAAACTGAGATTGAGTACCCAAAGTGTTTATTTTTAGTAAATCCAAGGAGGGCCCTGTCTTAGGGTAGTTAAGTTCTAATAATGAGGAGACATCTATTCCGGGAGATGTCGGAAATGTTTCAATTACACGAGAGGGGAGGAAAAAAACAAAACAAAACAAAACAAAACAGACAAGCAAACAAAGACATACTGATAAATTTTAATCTAAAATGTTTTTTTCCAATTCTTATATACACATATAACATAAAAATCATTTGAAGGATTAGGATACATATTGGGTATGATTGAAGGATGCCCCAAATAAAAAATTTTAGGTTGCTGATTTACTTATTCTTTGAAAATAGAAATTATTAAATGTCAATTTTTTAATGTTCCCTTTATGTGATTTTAAAGTTTCTCAACATATTTTTTTACTCAAACCTAATTTGAGATAATTAAGAGTATCTCTGACTCTGTGATAGCCAAATTTACTTGAGATTAGATGTCCTTGATTTCTTTGCTCTTAAAGGCACACAATCAATCACCTTCATGGTATATTTTCCTTGCTTAGAAAATCTCTTCCATCGCCTTCACTGAAACCTAGTGTTAAAGAAGTAATTAAGCTCTTAATGATTGAAAGTAAGACATCATTCTGTGCAGAATTTTATTTGTACTATAATAAAAATACATGCTCTACATAAGAATTTGGACCACTTTGGGAAAGAAGATAATTAACTGTTTCTTTCTTCAGAAGGAAAGTACATAAGATAAAGAGCATTTCAACTATTCTATTGTGATTTCCTGTGGAAAACCCCTACTAAATTAGGAGAATTACAAGTAAGTAGAACTGGGAAATTTTCTTTGTCTGATTTCTTGGTGCCACCTTATTGGTCACTGCACACTCCAGACATTACTGTGGCAAAAGAAAAAAGACAATCTAAGTGTCAGACTGAGGTTAACCAAAATTATCATACCCTCTACGCATCATGATGTAAAGAAAAGTAGGAAAGGGGAAACACCAAAATTTCTCATGAGTTCTAGGACAGCATTAGCCAATTATTTGGAAAAATAGTAGTAATTTAAACCTCCCCCCAATTTAATATTATAACTTGATCTTATTCAACTTGTATTAACAGACTAAAACACAAAGTATATGATGTAAGTCATACACTTTGTATCTTGGATAAAATGGTTCTGCAAATCTTCATTTCTGAATTTTAGGGGATCTGTCAGAAAATAATAATTGCCCTATAATCAAATCTTGATTAGGCCTCATTATGGAGTCATGATTTATTAAGTTAGATAGGTATCTTTCTAAAGGCATACAAAAAATTAAGATAAAGAGTCTTAACCTAAGTTAGCTTCCCTGCCCTGTGGTCTTCCAGTTTATTTTTGAACCAGTCTAGAGACAACAAACTCACTTTGTCCTGAGGTGATACATTCCACCCTCGGGCAACTGTGACTCTTAGCAGTAAATGGAAATTCTCTCTCCTGGGGCTTCCAGTCAATGATCCTTATTTCATCCTCTTGTGACAGACAGGAGGCATTTCATCCTTCTTTCCCGTGACAGCCATTCGAATATCTGAAGACAACCAAATCCTCTAGGGCATCACTATTCTTAGGCTCAGTCACTACTCTCCATCTAAAAAAGTCTGAGGCCTGTCACCATTCTGCTCTGAGCACACTCAATTTGGTTTCTACTTCTCTATAAATGTGATGTTTGCCTGTGTGCACAGTATGGTCTTTGAACACAAGTGGGAATGAGACCCCCTTTCCTTGGATTCTGTTAATGCAGTCTAGTGGAGTTACTTGTTTGGCAGTCACATGCCATTGCTGGCTCATGCTGAGTCTGTTATTACCTAAAATTCCTAGATCTCTTTGCACATACCCATACTAAATCATCTCTCCCTCACTCTGTACTTGGAGTAATTTGTATTCTGGGGATGCCTTTGTCTCACTAAACACCACTGTTTAAGAATTTGGTCCTTTGTCACAGCTTTCAAAATTAATTTGAATTCAAATTATTTCTTACCTATAACTTTGTGTCACCTGCAAATTTGATAAGAACCTTCTAGGGTTCTACTCAAGACACCAATAAAATATATTAATGTGGCTAGGGAAAAGATCACTGGCGTTTATCACTGAGAATATCCCTCCAGGTTGACATCATCAGTATGGGAAATGCTATTAATCCCTGAACTCCCAAACAGGGATCTACAGCATCTCACTGTCTTTACCATTTTAGAAAGCCTGTCAAAGTGAGGCAGTGAGGTAGGTTTGGTATGATTTGCTCTCACTAAGTGTCTGAGACGGCTACCCAGTCTCCAGTGTCTTGTTGGAGAAGTAAGCCTGTCAAATTCCATCACAAACAGAGGAAGGAGGGACCATCTAGCCAGGAGGTGAGCTCAAGTGCAATGCACTCCCCCCAACCCAAAGAACACTGAAGAACTCTGTTGAAGAGACATTCCTCCAGCAGATCCTGGGTACCATCCTTATTACCACCTCACAGAATGATGACCACATTCATGTGTGTGACCACAGAGCCCACACTGTGCAAGGCAGATGGTTCACCCTGGATAAACACATGTTAGGTGAACGTAAGGAAGGGAGCAAGGCCAAGAAGGCTCTGAAACCTACAAGTAGAATGTTCTGAGTTTAGATGGATTCAGGTTTCTGAAATAATTCAAAACACACTTTAAATCAAGAGTCTGATCCATCCCTTGATTTTTGTAGTCTTATTTTTAAAGTAATAAGCAATATGACTTCCTAATGATTTCAAAAGGGTCTGTTTAACCTCATGAATGAAAGATTATATGATTGATAAATATCGATATTAAAAAAATAAAATTAAATCAATAGGGATGTGGAAACCCTTAAAGTTGAATACAAACAGACAAAATATTAGCCTAACTCTATAGCCCAATGGTAACATAATTACACAGAAGGAAAAAAATTAATTCAAATAACTTTTGAACACATTACTCTGAATACCTTCTCTTGAATATATCTGGTAAAAAGAACTGCGGAGAAATTTTGAGCTGTACTTAGTAAGTTTGTAGCTACTATTGGTATTATATAGCAATTCTAAAACTACTGTATTTCCCTACAAATGTGCATGTGTTTTACAGGCCTGAGTAAAGTAAGTACATATATGGCTGCCATTGGCAATGAGGACTTTCGTTATTGGAGAAAGGAGATATAAGTAGGGGATGAAAGCAGGGAAGGAAGAAGCCTTTGGTGTTGGGTTGGAATTAGAGGTATGAATTAGACTATGAATTAAAGATTAAAAAATACTTTTCTAACTCTGCCTAATGAGTCTAGAAAAAATTTTTCTTGCTAAAAGAAACTAGGGCTTCTTGGAGAGAGAGACAATTCCAGGACTGGGGAGGGAAGGTATAGGGTGAACTTAGAACATCTTACAATTTCAAAAATAAGGAAGTATTAAAAATGTGGGTGGGGACATGTGAAAAGGACATGGAATCTAGGATGAAAGACTCTACTTCAAAGACTAGGCAAAGACTAGGAAAATTTAAGTATCAAAATGAGTAATGACAGGAATAGTTTATAGAATACTAAATTAACAAGAGGATCCATGAGTGCATCCCAATGCTAAATTTCTTTTTTCAAAGGAATATGGACAAACAAAAGCTTAAAAAAAAAAAAACCCCAGAAAATAGCAACTAATACAAAGCAAGGGAATGACAGAAACAGAAAATCTCAAGATGGACGCCATTTTTATATTAATCTGGATGGAGTTGAAACACCTTAGTAAAGTATCACAAGTATCCCATGTACTCAATACTAGTATGAAACCAGTAGATGAACCAATCCATGCCCACACAAGAGAAAAACTCAATTCAATTCAAGTTGGGGGGGGGGAGGTAAAGGGAGGGGGAATTGGTGAGATCCCACCTAATGGGCACAAGGTAAGGGTATACAGCATATCTCCTGGGTGTGGGATACAACTGCAACAGGGACTTTACCTAACAAATGCAAACATTGTAACCTAATCATTTGTACCCTCGTATTTATCTGAAATGAAAAAAAAAACAAATGTGAAATATAAAATCTCAAATTTATAATAATCAATTACTAGTATCAGTTGATTTACAAAAGAACTATCCCTGTATGCTCAAACTATTCACAGAAAGACACTAAGGATGGTGGCTGGTACCAGGGCGGCAGCAATGGAGGTGGTGACATGCAACTAGCTTCTGGAGAAATTTTGACAGCACAGTCAATAGGACTACTTGACAGATTACACAGGGGGTTCAAGAGGAAGGAAGGTGTCAAGGAGAATGCCAAGATTTTCAGCCTGAACAACAGGAAGGAGAAAGCACCATTTTCTGAGAAGGGAAAACTCTTAGGAGAACTAGGTTGGTGGGGAAGATCTGGGATTCAGTTTTGGACTTGTTAAGTTTACCAGACTTCCAAATGATGGTGTCAACCCAGCAGCTGAGCCTGGACTTCAGAGCAGAAGTCTAGGCTGCAGATAAGAATACAGTAGTCAGCAACATGTGCATTGATACATTTAAAGCCACGAGAGCAAGGAAATGAGAAAGAGAAGCTGTTCTTGGTCAAGTTACTTATCAAGTCTCAGTTTTTTAAACTAAAAATTGGGATGCTACCTTCTCTCTTGCACAGACACAATCATTGATACACAGGAAGAACTCAATAAATGACAAAAGAGAATAACATAACACTTCTTGTTATTTCCATGCTAGTCGTATATTTCTATGAATAACTGCGGCAACAATTAATCCAAGAGTAAAAGAGAATTCAGTTTAATTCAGCGGATATTTATTGTACATCTACGATAAGGTGAACACATCACAATGATTAAGATATGGTCTTTGTACTCAAGAAATAAAGACATGAGAGGACATCATGGGCCTATGATGAGGGATAAAAAGAGGTCACCCAATCCAACCAGATGAACGGGGATAACTCAGGGCAGACTTTCTGATGGAGTTGTTACACGGAAAAATGTCAGCAAAATACATAGGAAATAAATCCTGTAACAAAGAGCTGAAAATAAAGTCGGGTCAAAAACCCTGCAATTCATAAGAAATAAACAACATTTATAAAAGGAAACTTCATGGACATGAAAAGGTAACTCAAGGACAAAATACATCCTTAAAACATAAAGAAGCAGGGTGGCGCCTGTGGCTCAAAGGAGTAGGGTGACGGCCCATAAACCAGAGGTGGTGGGTTCAAACCTGGCCCTGCCCCAAAACTGCAAAAAAAAGAAAACATTTAAAAAGTTATAAAAAGAAGGGAGAGCAGAGAGAGAAAGAATGAGGGAGGAGTAGGGAAAGGAAGAGCAGAGAGAGGGAAGGAGTGAGAGGGGTGGAGTCTTGGCATGCGACACCTTTTGGGGGCAAAACACGACTGTAAGAGGGACTTTACCCAACAAATGCAACCAGTGTAACATGGTTTCTTGTACCCTCAATGAATCCTGAACAATAAAAAAATTTTAAAAAAAGTTATAAAAAAAACTTTAAAAAAACATAAAGAACCCAGAGTAGGGAGAAAGAAATCCAGATCCAACAGACTTAGCAAGGTAGATATTTTGAGTTTGACTTTGAAAAGAAGAAAGGAAATTAGATGGATTCTGAAGCTAGAAAAGGTAGCATATATAAAGGCTGCGATGAGAAGCTGTGTATGAACACTGAAATATGATGCAGTCTGCACAGAGGAGGAGGCAGCAATTCACCCCTGCCAGGCACTTTCCGTGCAACAGGCATTACTCTTCACATACACCAATTCATTTAGCCTTCCCAACAATGCTGTGAGGGGTGCTATTTTGTCCCAGTTTTACAGAAGCACAGTGAGGTTAACAACTTGCACACACAACTAAAGAGGGGCAGAGCGGGATCTGATCCCAGGGGAGCCTGCTCCAGAATCTGCTGTCCACCACTTTGTTATCTCACCTCCTTCACAGACTATGAGCTGCTAAAGAATGCCCCAACTCATGAAGTGAAAAATTCAAGATATAAAGTATTATACAGGTTAATACACATGCTTTACAGTTTATGTTTTCTATACAATTTGATGTATAAGTGTACATGTACTTACAGGCATAAACATAAACATGTGAGCTTAGATACTCATATACATGGAATTTTTTGGAAGCCTACCCAAGACATTTATAACAATGCTTCTCTCTGAGGAGGAGAGGGATTTTGGACAGAAGGAAAACTAACTTTTCCCTACACACCTCTTTGCATTACTTGAATTTTTATCAAATGCATGTGACACTTTTTAAATATATAAATAGTAGTTTTGATTATTTTAAAAATAAAAGTTACACAATGGGAATGACACAGAAGCTCTCCAGAAAGGGCACATACAACATCATGCGATTTCAGCAGTGAAGGGAGATTGTAAGTCTTAGGCTGACTGTAGACGTGAAATGTATTCATGTTTGTGATTTTTGCTCCCATCCTTTTCTTGGGGATCCCAACTCCAGTTTGTAGGGCAGCTAACTCCACATCCACATCCAGGTTGGAGCTTGGGAAGAAGGTCAACACAATCTCTCTGTCCCACACCCTGGTCCCCAGTATTGTCTTCAGGGGTGGGCCATGAAGTTGCTCAGACTGACTTGGACTAGAAACATCTAATCTGGGACCTCCTAAACTCTGGTTTAGGTTCTAGGAAGCATATCTTTGCTGCAGAGCTGGGTTTCCTAACAGAGGGAGCCTGAAGCTACTGCTAGGGTCACCTTCTAGAGCTGACTGCTGACTCCCAACTGATGTGTAGGCTCCCACAGCTCCAGCTGACTCCCAACTGGAGCTGTGGGAGCCTACACATCAGACGTCAGGACTGGGAGACAGAAGACAAAGGGTACACACAGCTTCAGCTCTGAATCCACTCGGTTTGACCCCGGCTAGCTCTGCCCTTGGCATTTTCAGTTTGTTAAACAAATAAGTCTCTACTTTTGCTTAAGGATGTTTTACTAGGTTTTCCCTCTCATTTGCCATTGGGAAGAGCCCCATGGATAGAGAAACTGAGGCAGAAAATATCATTTCAAACATCAAAGTTGTGTGACATGCCGAAGATCTAAGTTACAGTGTCTAAATCAGGACTAGACTATGGGTCGCCCGTCGTCCGGTTGGAAGCAAAAAGGAAAGAAGGCTGGTGAGATGGGAAGAAAGAGGCAGCAGGGGGAGGGACCCTGAGGGCTGGCTGAAGATCCGTGCTCTTCCCACTAACAAGCTATTATAATATCGTGTTACCTGTTTCTTCTTTGCTACATCATGGTAGTACTAATGTTTCCTTTGAGAAGATGATTTTAGCAGATATCTGCACGTTGACCGCTTGCTCATTATACAAATAATGACTGGCCCACCTGCTAGAGATATAGCAGTGAACAAAACAGACAAAAATCCCTGCCCTCGTGGAACTAACAATTTTGTTACTGGCGCTTTTCACAATTTTGTATTAAAAACATAAGCATGTCCTAAATCAATACGTAATGCTATAAATGTGTTAGGGAATTCGCTAGGTGCTCTTATGTTATTTACTTCATTTATCCTTACAGTATTCCTGCATGATAGATAATAAACGAGAAAAATAAAGTTTGAAGGGATTTAGCAACTTGTTGAAGATCATGCCATCTCTAAGTGGCACAATCTAGCTTTTGCTTTCAAGTATGGTGTTTTGCTCACTAAACCACATCTCTATTTAACTTCTATACAGTAGATGTCTCCCTTTTAGCAAATGAATGGGTTTACTTAGATCCTGCAAAGTCCTGGTAATTCTATTATGTAACCCAATGAGTAAACCTCGTACAAAGCAATTTATTATCTTCTCTTGATGTGACTATTGCTCACTGGGTTAATATCTAGGATATGATCTCCTATCTGTTTCCTTTGTGAAATCTTGCAGTGGTATGCTGGAACTGTATTCACCAGCTCACAATAGTTAAGTTTTTAGAAGTTTTGCAATTAGTCAATTTCACATTAGTAGCTTGAAATTGACCATGGTGAATATGTACACCAAGGAAATTAGCAAATATGACAAATCAGGGTGTTTTGCTTTGTTTTATCCAGAACAGCAGTTGTTAAACATTTATTAGCACTCCCATCATCTACTCAATGGGGAATTATCACAGGAATTTCTCTTTCTTAAATAATGTATTCAAAACACTGGCAAATTTCTCCGCCTTGAAAGATTTTGTACTGTTCCCTAAATATATAAAAATGATATATAAAGGAACACCATGAATATATGTAAATAATTTTCTGAGTGTATCATCAGGTTGAAATGGTCATCATCTCATAGTCAATGTCATAGTTATTGTGGGCTGAACAGTTTGCCCCCCCAAAAAATTCATGTCCACTCAGAACCTCAGAACATGACCTCCTCTGGAAATGGGATCTTTGCAGATGTAGTTAAGATGAATTCATACTGGATTGTGGGGGGCCCTAAACACAATGACTAGTATCTTATAAGAGAAAGGAGGGAAAGATCTGGATATAGAGACACAGAAGGAAGACAGCCGTGTGAAGATGGAGGCAGAAATTGGTGTGACACATCTACAAACCAAAGACTGCTATAAAATGCCAGCAACTACAAGAAGCTAGAAGGAGGCAAAGAAAGATTGTTCCCGAGAGCCTTCAGAGGAAGCATAGCCTCACTGAAAACTTGCTACTGGACTTTTAGCTTTCAGAACTGTGAAAGAATAAATTTCTATGCTAATTTGTTATGGCAGCCTATAGTGAATGCTTACAATTTTATGCTGTCTTTGCATTCATTTTTAATATAAGCTGGACTTTCCAATGCCAAAAGCAAGGCTCACCCTTGAAACAGTTCTCTACCTCCTTCCTGTTTCTCTGTGTGGCAGATACAGACAGACATCAGCCTCATAAACTACCTCCTGTTGATCACCTCCCTATGAGACAGCTAGGGGTCTGAACTGAATTAAGTTCACAAACTCATCCTAGAAACAGTGCTACATACTCATTGTTGAATATTATTATGATCACCTTTGAATTACTTCCCTTGGGAAGCTGTGTACCTATGCCAGTGCCTAGTTTACCCTTCAAACTAATTTTGGAACTCGTTTTCTGGAATGGCTGTCAAAGCTGTTATCATATGTTCTGAATGTCAGCAAAATGTCTTCCTTTCAGTATTTCTTTCATCTTTGAGTAAACAAATAGGTTACTAGGTGTCAGATCAGATGAATAGGAGAGTGTTCCAATATAGTTATTTGTTTACTGGCTGAAATCTCCCTTATAGACAGTGCTGTGTGAGCTGGTGTAGTGTCATGATGCAAGAACCATGAGTTGTTGTCAACATTTTCAGTTAAGATTTTTCTGTTTCTCTATTGATGTTTACTTGGTCAGCTATGCTTCTCATGGTCAGTTGATAATTCTGACATAAAATTTGACTAATTTTTGCAATGTTTTCAGCAGTTGTACTTGTTAGTGGCTGCCATAACTGTTCTTCATCAATGATACTTTCTCTCTCTTCAGAAAAATGTTTAATCCACTTGTACACTGATGTTTTCTTCATAGCATTATCTTATAAACTTGTATTCACAGATCCCAGATTTCACTTCCTCTCTTGCCAAGTTTAATAAGAAATTTACAAATGTTTGTTCTTTATTCTAATTCAAGCTGTTACATTATCATGAAGGTACACAAAAACACATAACAACAATTATGAACATCACTCAGTAAGATACCACACATCAACACAAACACAACTGTGAGACACTGATATACCAAGGTTCTGAAACCTTACAGAGTTGTTTGCACAGTGCTGCCAAACATAAGTGCACAACAGCAAGTTTGTGAATTTAATGGTCGGATTTTATAGCTATAGCCTACTTGACTGGCCCCACTGAGCCTTACAGCTTACATGGACTATGTAGATATTCACAGTGACTTCTCTCAGTCACTGTGTGACCTCCTGGAATTTGTGCCTACTTGTTTTACATTCATCAATTAAAACTTCTCCTGGGAAACCTGTTTGGATAATGCCCTGGGCCCAAAAAAAGGATGGTCCATGGAACCCTTTCTTTCTTTCTCTATTTGCTCCTTGACATCCCTGTGTGTGGCCGAGTAGCCTCCAGGAACTTTAAGTAATTAAATCTTTAATTCCATATTGTGTCTCTCTTAATTATTGAAGGAGTGTTCTCCATCTTAAATACCTGAATTAACACACAGTCCTAGGAAATTAATACTCAAGCAAATTAGTATATGCACAATGCCTAAGAAAACACAGTTAAGGAGGCTAACAAGAATTTAATAAATTCCTCTTTTGCTTCTTACCTATGAGATTTGCATAAGAAATCATATGTTACATCTAAAATATACTTTCACATATCCTCTCATTTCAATCTCCTTCCTTAATATTCCCAGATAGAAGAAAGGATATGGTAGAAATACAGTGGAGACAACACTGATTAGCGAGGTTATGCTGCAAATAAATTAATAGACTGGTGAAACTTTCATGTAGTTCCATAAATTGGTAAAGCAGTCATTCAATAGTTACATGTGTGTATTTGGTTATACAAAAACAGAAGCATATGTCTTTTTTTTTTTTTTTGAGACAGAGCCTCAAGCTGTCACCCTGGATAGAGTGCTGTGGCATCATAACTCACAGCAACCTCCAGTTCCTGGGCTCAAGCGAGTCTCTTGCCTCTGCCTCCCAAGTAGCTGGGATTACAGGCGCCCGCCACAACACCCGGCCATTTTTTGGTTGCAGCCATCTTTGTTGTTTGGTGGGCCCAGGCTGGATTCGAACCCACCAGCTCAGGTGTACGTGGCTGGTGCCTTAGCCCATTGAGCCACAGGCTCCGAGCCGCATATGTCATTTTTTAGTGCACTATGGGCCATAAACTGAACAACTGAATTTACACATGTATTCTATGAAGAAGGTATTTTTTCTGTTCTACAGATGAGGCTCAGTTAAATAACACTGCCAGTAAGTGGCAAAACTAGGAATCAGCATCATGTCCATCCCTGAATCAACAAACTGATTGCTTTAAACCCTAAAAGCGTGGTCTACAATCATCTAAAACTCAGTACAGAAATTTGCATTTCGTATTACTTCCTTCCAAGACTTCAACTAAACACCAGTTACTCCTTTTTTTGTACTCTACAGCTCATCCTTTCCTTCAGTTCTCCATGTCTCTGTGTGCTACATTCTGGGAAATTCCTTTAAATCTATTTTTCCACTTGATAATTCTTTTTTCCACTGCATCTAATTTTGCTTTTAACTCATTCAGACTGTTAAGTCATTTCAAGGATTATACAGTATTTAATGTTAAAATTTTTACTTGGTTGTCTTTTTCATTTTGTTGGTCTTGTTTTAGTTCCATATTTTATTTCTCTAATGTAAACAAATTTATTTTATATTTATATATCAAATGATTGATAACTCAATTATCTAAGATTCTGGGGATTAAATTCTGCTTTTCATGGTTCTGCTATTTCTTAATCATAGTGGCTTTTTTGGTTTCATGTTTTCTAAGTTTTGATCAGGAGCTCATGTTTGTTTGAGCCACACTTTCTGGTTGCTTCTGCCAAGCTCCAAGGGTGCCACCAATCTGGAACCACTTTATATTAATTTCTAGACTTGAGGTTTCCTAGTCTATGCAGAGAGTGTAAGTTTGAACTCCGAATCTGTAAATCAAGTTGGGCCGATAGTTACTGACTCGTAGGAGAGGCATTATATCTCCTGATTCCCTGGAGTCTAGGCAGAGACAGGCAAATTCCTTAACACTTTTGTGCCTGAACAGTACCCATCAACAGAAAATATACGCCTATTGGAGTCCTGACTTAAGGGGGAGGGTCAAGGTTCTAATTCCTCAGATTAGGAAGGCCCAAGGCCTTGTCTTTATTTAGTTTTTTATAGCTGCTAAAAACCAACCAATTGTCCAGGCCAGCAATTATTTCTATGGCAACTGATGGCCCCAGAGTCTATCCATATCCTACAATATTTCCCCAAATTCCTCTGAATACTTTTCATACTTTCTAATATACATTAGAGAAACAATATACTAGAGAAACTTTCTAATACAAATCAGAGAAATACACTTTGTAATATACATTAGAGAAACTACACAATAGAGAAAATGTTTTCATATTTCTGTTCTAGCATTTCTAAGTATTTTGTAGTGGCAGGATTATCTACTTTACCAGGCCTGGAAACAGAACAAAATTGAAATTTTATATAAATTTTCAAGGAGATTTTATCTATAGTAAAGTCTGAAAACAATATTGCACTGTCTCCCACAGATCTCCTGAGAAAATCTGTTAATACAGCTCTGTGTTTTTATCATCTCTTACCTTCAATTAAAATGTCCTGCTACTTAGGTAAAGTCAGGAGTCAGCTAATGTAGTGTAAGTCATGAACAAATAAAGCTAAAGATTCACCCACATGCTTCAGCCTGAGATTTAATAAAAGGAGACTAATTTTTGTAATCAATGAGTAATAATAATTTGGAAACTTTTTTTCTGAATATTAGATTATAAGCAGTTTTTTATAATTATGAGATTCCTCACAATTTTTTTTTATACACCAAGGCATAATATTCTATTCCACAAATATTCCATGATGTGCCTACTCAATAATGTGTTACATGTTGTCATTATATAATAACACGTATCCTTAGAAATTATCATAGAATTTCCATAGACTCTCAGATTGGCTAAAGGATAAACTGTGATTTAATGAGTATGGAGTGGATCCCAAAGCATCTCTGTTTTTCGGACATTTTGGGGTGATTCTGATGCCAACCAATGCTTGAGAACCATCGATTTAATTATTGTAATTAATAGTAGCCCACAATGGTTAAGAGTGTAGACTCTTAAGTCATACAGCTTGAATTGAAATCTTGGGCTCCATCCCTAAAAGGCTGTGAGATTCAGGGTAAGCCTTTTAATTTCTCTAAGATGAATCTCCTTATTTATAAAATGAAGATCATAGCACCTTCCTCAGTAGATTGTTGTGATGATTAAATGAGATGATGTAACTAAATACAGCAAGCCATTTTTACAATCATTCTTTTGAGCAGATGGTGAGCTGAAGGTGAAAGGCATTGTTTGTGAACATGTACATGCCTTTCCAGTCCACCTCCATGAGACTTCCGAGAGGTGAAAGCAGACTGGAGGATTCTGATTTGGAATCTACCTGGAGGATAAGAAAAGAAACTGAGACTGCAGGGGAGCTTATAGCTCCACCTCCAGAGTTGCAGACAGGTTGAAAAACAAACAACTTGTCTGTGGAGGAGGCAGCAGTTGGGTTGGTGCACATGTAGGGCCACAGTGATTCAGTACATTCACCTTGTCTTATCAAGAATTACCAGTGAGTGACTTGAAGAGGAGAGGATTCCTGAATGAAGGTGCAGAACTACGTAATCCTCAAGCTGAGAATCACTGGGGTTAGGAGAAACCGTCAGAGATTTGCTTCAGATTGAACAATATTCTCAGGAATGATCACAGATTTAGGGAAGAATAGAGGGAAGAAAAATGAGAATGGCCAACACAGGAAGGTCACCAAGACAGAACTGACAAAACAAAACCTAACATTGGCTATTTGTAATTTCAAGAGGCATACGGCTTTCTTGATAATTTCCAAGGGTTAAGTGTCACAGCTATTCTCTGCACTAGAAGCTTCTTCTTATAAGTAGCTTTTATAATCTTTGAATATATATACAGTGAATGTAGAGGACTATTTAAAAATAAATTCCACAGGCAATATTTTGTTATAGCATCAAATACAAGACTTCCAAACTACCTGCAAGAAGTCGAGATTGTACCCACCATGGGAGGATTGTCAACATACAGAGAGAGTTTGATCCCCTCACCTGGGGTAATACCTAATGCATAGTGCTCAATGAATATTTATGAAATAAATGGTCTCTTTGGCTTCAACCACTAATGATTAGATTCATGTTTAATCAGCAAATGTATGGAAGAACAAGTGAGAAAAGGCAGTGAAGCCTATTCAGTTCTTTTGGCTCTTGATACAAGGTCTCATCTCTTTTCCACTTAAGGGAAAACTACAGGGAGGCTTTATGGGCAAAGTGTTGAGTAACTTAAAGCATTTCAGTTCACTTAAGATGGATCAAAAAACACAAAAAGTTAAATGTAAAAAATTTTATTTTATTTATTTTTATAAATGTAAACCATTTTAAATGCAAAAATATAAAGGGAAAAAGGTTTGAAAAGACATTATATACAGCAGTTAGTTGTTTTTTAAAAATTAGCTGCTATCAAAAAGCTAAGGTAACAAAGGCTACAGCATGGTTCTTAACCATGTTGAGTCTTTCCCTTTGAAAATCTGATGAAAAATTATACTCATTTCCCCAGAAAAATGCACAAAAAAAACACGTAAAATTTTGCATATAAAATAAATTTCATACAGTAACTAAAAGATACAATTTTGCATTTAAATTTTGCATATAAATACACACCCCAACCCACTAAAGGGACCCATGGTCCCCCAGGTTACAAGCCCTTCAAAAAGTAGCTTTTCCCACAGGCACAGAGCACAGGGTATAACGTACCAGAGGAAATGGCTACTTTCTCTTTATTACATAAGTGCACAGTGAATAGCTTAGGGGTGTCAATGGAAATTCTAATAAATGAACCAGGTTCCATATGGACGCCTATATGGTCATTGCTGATGTTTTCTCCTGTTGTTAAGTTACTGAGTCAGATTAAATTATTCAAAATTAGTATTCCAACTAGATCCTTAGAATAGCAAAACTTCTGAATCAGACAAGTCTACACAAAGGAAAGGGAGGTTATGCAAGGATATGTGATACCCTCAAACGCCACAGCAGCTCAGCCAGGCTTTCTTTGACCTTGACAGAAACTTTACATTTCAGTGAAAGGCACCCAGACTGAAGACTTTTTATTTTGTTTTGTTTTAAATCAGTAGAGGGAAGGGGACAACAAAAGAGCTAATTACTTCAACCCATGCCTTCTGCTCAGCATACACACTCAGGAAAGAACACATATGTGAGAACTAGCTTTGAGAAGATAGTTACATTGCTTTTATACTCACACTTTGATTAACGATAGTTACACTGACATCAGCTGTGTTTCAAGTCCCTTGCATTTGATATTTATAACGAAAGAGAAAATAAGAATACTATCTGGTAAGCTAGAGTCGAAATTTGTCTTACTGATTTCGTTTTGCATAGAGTGGGCCACACAGGATGTCTATTTTAGCTGAGGATGGGAGACGGGTGCTTTCTGGCCACTACAGAAAAAAATCAGTGAGGGTTTCTGAAGCCCCACAGAACTAGCTCTTGGCATGCATCTCTTTATAGAGGAAGGTGTATGATTAAAAACAAATTTATAAATGACTTTCGGGAAAAAGAGGGAAGTAAGTCTTCCCTGGCACTCCTCGCTGAGTCAAAAACAGGCAGGGACAAGCTTCGCCTGGAGGAAGGCTCCTGTGCTTTTCTGCCAACCTCTCCCATTAGGAGCTCCACGATGAAATGCGAACTAAGAAAACTTTAAAGGGGCATTTTTATAGGGCAGTATAATAGATTATTAAATGTTTAACAACAGGAAGACTTTTTTTTTTATTTTTTTGCAGTTTTTGGCCAGGGCCAGGGCCAGGTTTGAACCCACTACCTCCAGCATATGGGGCTGGTGCCCTACTCCTTGAGCCACAGGCACCGCCCAGGAAAACTTCTTTTTTTAAAAACGAACAGACATAAGAATCAGTCCGCATATTCACTTTCCCTCAATTCTTTTCTGAACATGATTCTTTGCCGCAAGTCAGTATAAACGCCACATTGTGAAGGAATGCATTTTTATCTAGATAGCAAAGAGGAATCAAAAAGATCAAAGAAAGCACCCTTTCATGTTCAGTGGAGCCCAGTTTTAACTTTCAAATGCCCTGAATTTGGGGTGAAGCTAATAATCAAAATGAATTTTCTTAAAAATTCCAATATTTATAAATGCATACTTACATAGGAAAAATATAAAACATCTCAGAGAATGAGTGTTAGGAGCAACAGTTTACCTAAGAAAGCAGGAGGACAAAGTGATGAATGGGTGGGGCTTCACAGTCTCATTCCAATGAAGGGTGAGGGACTCAGCCCATCACAAGGTTTTTTTGGTACGTCTGGTTAAGGGGGACAATATAACATGTGAAAACAAACCATGGTGGGGGTCAGTCCATGACCACCCCTCTCACCCCCCTCCATTGGAATGAGACTGTTAGCTGTAACTATGTTTTATTTGAGAGGAGAGAGAAAGAGAGATCAAATACAAACATAGGGGCGGTGCCTGTGGCTCAAAGGAGTAGGGCACTGGACCCATATGCCAGAGGTGGCGGGTTCAAACCCAGCCCTGGCCCAAAACTGCAAAAAAAAAAAAAAAAACATATGAAAGCTATAAATTAGCTTCATATTAGGGCTGAGTACATTGGATACTTTTTCTTCCATTCTTGAGATACTTTGCTAAGAAGAACATGTTCCAGCTCCATCCATGTAAACACAAAAGAGGTAAAGTCTCCATCTTTCCTTAAG
>CAUYON010042722.1:0-17691 GCA_963573935.1 Arctocebus calabarensis
GGGGGGTGGGGTCTTGGGGTCTTGGTGTGTGCCACACCTTTTGGGGGCAAAACACGATTGTAAGAAGGTCTTTTCCTAACAAATGCAACCAGTGTAACATGGTTTCTTGTACCCTCAATGAATCCCCAACAATAAAAAAAACCCAACACATCCACAACCTAAAAAAAAAAAAAAAAAGAAGTTAAACAAGGACATTTTAGACTTAAACTTAACCATTCAACAATCGGATTTAGCAGACAGTTCAGAACATTTCATCCTAACAAAACTGCATAGGCATTATTCTCCTCAACTCATAGAACATCCTCTAAAAAGGATTGTATTTTAGTTCACAAGTCTAACCTAAGGAAATTTAAAAGAATAGAAATTATTCCTTGCATTTTCTCAAACCATCATGGCATAAATGTTCTACTCAGTGACAACAGGAATCTTCATACTCATACAAAAACATGGAATTTAAATAATTATGCTGAATGGTAGTTTGTTCACAGGTGACACTCATAAGGAAATTACCAAATTTTGGAACAATATGATAATGAATAATTGAGCTACCAGCATCTCTGGGACTCCACAAAGGCAATCCCAAGAAATAAATATATAGTGTTGCAAGCTTTCCTCAAGAGAAAGGAAAGGGAGGACGTCAACAACTTAATTAATTGGAAATCTCAGAAACTGAAAATGGAAGAACATTCCAAACCCAAACCCAAAATAAGAAAAATTAGAAGTGAAAAAAATTAGAAAAATTAGAGTGAATTAAACTGTATTGAAAAGGATAGAATTAAACTAGAGAGTAGTGAATCAAAAAGTTGTTTTTTTGAAAAGGTCAATAAAATACTTAATCTATGGCTAACCTAACCAGAAGGAAAAGAGTACAATCTCCAAATTCATAAATCAGAAATGACAGAAGCCAAAAAACAACAGACACCTCAGAAATTCAAAAAGTCCTTAGAGAATATTGAAACAAATTTTATTCTCAGAAATATGGAAATCCGAAGGAAATAGACCAAATTATGGAAGCATGCCACCTTTCTGGACTAAGCATGAAAGAAGTGGAAATGGTAAACAGGCTTATATCACATTCTGAAATAGTGTAAACTGTACAAAATCTCCCTAACAAGGAAAGTCTGGGACCACATGGGTTCACAACAAAATTCTACCAAACCTTTGTAGAGGAACTAGGACCTATATTCCTGAACCTTTTCCAAAACACAAGAAGGAATCCTTCCCAACACATTTTATGAAGGAAACAACACCCTGATCCCAAAACAAGGAAAATACTGAACAAGGAAGTTATATACCAATATCTCTGATGACTATTGATCCAAAAATATTCAATAAGATTCTACCAAACAGAATGCAGCAGCACATCCAAAAAATTATAAACCATGACCCAACTGATTTTATCTCGATGTCTTCAGGTTGGTTCAAAATATATAAATCTATAAATATACTACATCACATAAACAAAATGAAAAACAAAAATCCTATGATTCTCTCAACTGAATCAGAAATAGTTTTAGATAATATCCAGAACACTTCATAATCAGAATGCTTAGGAAAACAGGTACAGAAAGAACATTTTTTAAACTGATAGAAGCCATCTACAGTAAACCCACAGTCAATATATATTGAAGAGAGTAAAACTGAAAACTTTTCCACTCAGATCAAAAACAAAGCAAGCTTTCCCACTGTCTCCACTCTTTTTAAACATTTCCATTTGGAAATGGAACCAGGCAAGAGAGTGTGATCAAGAGTATCCATTTAGGGTCAAAGATCAAAATTTAACTCATCACAGATGATATGAATATCATATCATATACCTGGAAAATCCCAGGGACTCAACTACAAAACTCTTAGAAGTGATCAAGAAGGACAACTGCATCTCAGAATACAAATTAGATAGTCCTATATCAGAAGCATTTAAATATACCAACAATAGTCAAGCTGAAAAAACAGTCACGAACTCTATTGCTTTTACAGTAGGGTCAATGAAGATGAAGTATTTGAGAGTGTGCCTAACATAGGATGTGAAAAATCTCTATGAAGAGAATAATGAAATTCTGAGAAAAGAAATGGCTGAAGATGTTCACAAATGGAAAAACATACCACAGTCATGGCTGGGAAGAAATCAACATTGTTAAAATGTTCATACTACTCAAAGCAATCTATAGAATTGATGCAATCCCAATAAAAGCACCTCTGTCACACTTTAAAGATATGGAAAATTTAGCAGTTCATTCTGTATGGAAAGAGAGAAAAATTCAAAGAGCAAAGACATTATTCATAAATAAAAACAAATTAGGAGGAATCATGCTACCAGACTTCAGACTATGCTATGAATGTATAGTGAGTAAAAAAGCATTGCACTGGCACATAAATAGAGACGTAGATGTATGAAACAGGATTGACAACCAAGAGGTGAAGCCACATACATATCATTTGATCTTTGAAAATACCATTAAAAAATAAATTGGTGGGAAAATTTCCTATTTAACTAATGGTGCATGGTGAATTGCATGGTGAATTGTAGAAGACTGAAACACATTTCACCTCTAAAAAAAATTGGTTCTCACTGGATAAAAGACTTAATCTTATGACATGAAGCTATAAGGAATCTTGCAGAAAGTGCAGGGTAAAGTGTTGAAGAAATTGGCCTATAATTCCTCCACTACGTGTATACCCAAAAGAACAAAAATCACTTTGCAACAAAGACATTTGCACCAGATTATTCATTGCAGCTCAATTCATATTTGCCAATTCATGGAGGAAGTCCAAGTACCAATCAACCCATTAATGGATTAATAAATTGTGGTAAAATCATACCATGAAGTACTATGTAACATTAATAAAAGATGGAGACATTACCTCTTTTATGTTTCTGTGATGGAACTGGAAAATATTCTCTCTAAACTCTGTCAGGAAAAGAAAAAAAAAATCTAATGTACCCAGTACTACTGTAAAACCAATTTATAATCACTCACATTGTCATGTGAGAGATGAATCACAAATATAGCTTACGATGAGAGAGAGAAGGGAAGAGGATGTGAAGGGCGGGAAGCTCAATAGAGGGAGATGAGGTGGAGGGACCACACATAAGGAGCATTTTGTAAGGGTAAAGATCTAATCTACCAAGTATTGAACACAAATGTCTTAATACTGTGATTAAGTAAGTGAGGTGAAAGTTATATTAATTTGTAAGATGTAAGCACTCCAATTTGTACAAATAACCAACACTTTGAATGCCACAAAGGCATGAATGTATTCATGATCCATTTATATATGACTTAAGAAACAAAAATCCATTTGTTCTAGGGTCAGAATTAATTCCATTATTTCCTTTTTTGTTTTGCTCGGAAGATCTGTCCAGTATTACCAATCATGTGTTAAAATCTCCAATTCTTACCAGTGCAGGCAGATTTCAAATTATCCAGATAAGTTAGGGCTCAATTTATAAGTTAAGGAGAATTTATAGGGTGCATACCAGGTGCATAAATATTATTGAAATATCTTCATGTTGTGTTCTTCCCAAATCAAGTAGTGTCCATCCTTCCTTTCCTTATTTTTTTTTTTGGGGGGGGGAGTTCAAATCCAATTTTATCTGCAAATACAATTGAAATCCAGCTTTTTTCTCCATTGTATTTTAAGCATTACTTTTGCTTATCCATTATCATTGTGTTTAGATTCTTTTTTTTTTTTTTGGAGAGTGAGTGACTTCCTTGGAGATAACAATATTTGCCCTGAGTTTTTGTGTACATTCAGCCAAACTGTGACACTTTAAGGAAAATTTGAAACTATTTTCATTAAATGAGAAAATGAATATGTATGATTGCATTTTGTTTATCTCACTTTTCAGAAGTACAGAACTTTTATCTTTTGGAATAAAGGATTGCAAAGATTTGTGGAATCTAGGATTTGTTCTTAAATTTCTGGGTTTGTTTCCTTTGGTGTTAGACAATTGTACTTCTTGTTGTGAAAAAATGTGTCTGAGTATTTCCTCTAGAGCTGGTCAAGTTTTGGCAAATTTCTGCAACATTTGACTATCATTAAACAATTTTATTTCTTCATTATAAGTGAAACTCAATGTAGCAAGATATTAGATCTAGAGATGAAAATTGTTAAAGGTTGATAACTGTTTTTCTTCTGGCTTTAAAATTTTTAGCAGAAAAATAAGTGGTCAGCCTGATATTATTTTTCTTTGTAGGTAAAACTCGTCTTATGCAAAGCTGCTTGCAGGATTTCTACTTTGATTTTAACCCTGCCGAAATTAATTACAATGTGGCTAGTAGAGGCTTCATTTAGATTGAATGATGCTGGGGTTCTTAACCTAATATCTGAGTTCCTGTGTCTCTTACTACACTTGGGAAGTTCTGCTCTACAAAATCTTAGAAAAAGAATTTGTGCAAGGAACCATCTTTTTCTCCTTCAGGAATTTCTCTAGTGTTAATATCTGATTTTTTGATTTTGCAAGAAGTCATGCTTGGCTCAACAGAGAGAAAGAGCATCCAAACACCACATTTACAAGTGCAAAGGCTTTATTCACCACCCAGGATCTTATGGCATAGAAGAATTCCAAATGGCCATGCTCCCTGACTGGCTAGGTCTTTCCCTTTGTCTGAGTCAAAAAGTTCCACCCCACAAGTGCCCTTCTCATTGGCTAGTTTAAATCAAGTAGGAGATGCTATTCTATCCTCTACAGAACTACAGGATTTCTGAAAACATGGCAATTTCCATGTTCCAGGAAGTTAAGTTTATAAATTCCCAAGAGCTGAGTCAATTAAGTGAGGATCCTGCAGGTGTATGCTTCTGGTCTTCTTGAGAAGACCTGTTCTCCAAGATCTCACCCTAGTCAGGTATCCTCTCTTTTTGTAATGACTCCAGAAATCTCTCAGAGAATATTCTATTCTTGCTCTCCATTTTTTCTGCCTCTTTGGATGCTTGGAATTGTACAAAATTTTATCTTCATTTTCTGAGATCTTTCTTTCCCCCATTCATCTCCCTTTTTAGGGATCTCTACTGCATTTTCAACATTTTCATATTCATTTTCAATTCCTTAAACTCTGCTATATCTTTCCTACTTACGTTGGTATCCTTGGTAACTTAGTCTTTGAATGCATTGATTTCTTGAGACAACTTCTGAACTATTTTTTTGGTTTTGTACTTCCATCTAGTTCTCCATTCCAATCATCCTATCTGGCATCTGTATTCTGAATTCTATTTCTTACATTTCAGAAATTTCTCTTTGTATGGTATTTTGTAACGTTTGCCTTTGAAATGACTTGAGGCAGTTGATGTGCTCTGATTTTTCACATTTCCAAAGTGGTTCTCCTGATTTCTTCTCATGAGTATTTTTATTATTTTTTTTATTAACTCCAATACATATAGATCATGAATAAATTTATGTATATGTAGGATACAATATGTTGATTTTTTATACACAATTTGGCGTGTTTACATCAAACCAATCAACATAGCTTTGCCTCATTTACTTGATTATTGTGTTAATACATTTATGTTCTACTCTCGACAGATTTGAGTAGCACATTTGCACTATGTTTAATAGCTATGGTCTCGCAATTTAGTCTCTGTCTATCAAACCCTTCTCCACTCAATTTCTCTCCTTCATTCTGAGCTATAGTTGTGTTCTTTGTTTCACAACAAAGTGTGAGTAAGACCAAAGATCACTTTGCAGAAAAAAATACTTGCACCAGATTGTTCATTGCAGCTCAATTCATAATAGCGAAGTTATGGAAGAAAGTCATGTGCCCATCGATCCATGAATTAATAAATTGTGGTATATGTATATCATTGAATTCTATGCAGCCTTAAAAAAAGATGGAGCCTTGTCTTTTAAGTTTATGTGGAGGAAACTGGAACATATTCTCGTAAGTATACTATTTCAAGAATATAGGACACAATATCCAATGTACTCAGTACTTCCATGAAACCTACTTTATTTACCCATGAGTATTTTTAGCTTCTAATTTTCATTGAATATATTAATATATTAATTACGCTTTTTATGTAAATTGATAGGTTGTTCTGGAAGAACTGTTGAGATACATTCTTGTATGGGAACTTTAGAAAGCATTGTAATAACCTGTTTAATAATTAAATCTGACAGAATGATATAGAGTTGCTATTCCCCCAGAAGTTAAAATAACCATCCCTTCTCCACTGAGTATAGCTTGTGGCTGAGACTTATCTCCTATAATGTCATAGAGGTCACTCTAAGAGCGATAATTAGAGATAATCAGAGATTCCGAGGACCAAGTTGGTAAGACAGCATAGCATGGCACTGTCTAGAAGTCAACCTACCTTCTACAAAATCCCAGGGATTGGTATTGTTACATTGTTATCTCTGTTCAGCAGAGATACCTGTGGCCTCACCCCCAAGGGGGTAGGTGGAGTAGCGTAATCCATAGCTAGACCAGTTAAATCCACTCCTCACTGCTTTGAAGCTATTCCTGCTCCTTCAAAGCCACACAAGTGGTGGAAGAGCATCCCTAAACAGTGTCTCCATGGGGAGAAGAGTCAGTGGCCCAGATTTCCAGTCAACTAACTCAGGCATTGGGCACTGACCATCCAATTTAATTCAGAGTCCTGCGTAGTGAATAGCACTGGCTCAGAGTTCCTGTTAAAGTGTCGCAGGCAGTGAGTCTTGCCAATCCAATTAACCTCAGAGGGCCGCCTGGCAGGCAACACTGGCCAAGAGTTCCACTCAAAGTCACTGAGGCACTGGCCACTCCTCACCCAGTCGAGCTTAGCAGACTACCACCCAGTAGAAATCAGTGTCCCAGAATTCCAATCAAAATCATGCAAGCAATTGGCACTGCACTTCCAAATGAGTTCAGATGGATGCTGCCCAGTTTCCTCCATGTAAACTATGCAGGCCTAAATTCCAGTCACTCAGGCAGTGGGCACCACCTTGCCAGGTAAGCTCACTGAGTTTCCACTCAGTGGGGAGTATGAACCCAGAGTTCCCATGATAGTGACTCAGGCAATGGTTATTTTCCTCTCCATTGAGCTCAGCAGACTACTGCCCTGGGATGGAGAACCCTAGACCAAATTTCCTGTCAAAAACATACAGACACTAAGCACTGCCCTCTCATCCATGTTCTCAGGTGGATCTTTTGGGACCAAATCATCAATCCTTATGCTTATCTGCCTGAGAATTTCTAAGGATCTTGAGTAGAGATATTTGTAGTTCTCATGAACAAAGTTAAGACTGTGATACTGGTTATCACTGCAGCTCACCACACCATGAAACATGCAGGGCTCTAAGTGAATTCCCCAAATACTCTGGACTCATTCAAATAGAATAGAGGGCAAGAAAGCTGTATGCACAAGATTTCAAGAACATACTAGGTCACTTTTGTGTCAGGGATCCTAGGCTCTAGGGTGGGACTTCATTGGTTAAGTAGGCTAAGGACATAAAAGCACTCTCCTGTAGGGTAAGGAGAGGGAAGACTTTTGTTCCCTGCTTGCTGGTGTCTGCTCACAGGAAAGCCCATCACAGAGCTCCCATTTTGGGGGAGAGTTCTCCCGTCTTCTTGATTTTGTGCTCCACACATGATCTTTGTGTCCTTATTCCTCTTTCTTGTTCCTGCCACTTGGCTCAATGTGGATAATGTGTACCTTACTTTCTTCTTTCTCTGAGCAGCTCCCCACTTTTGTCTCCTCTCAGTCCACTTCAGTCCATCATCTCTCCATCGATGCAGGAGCCTCTGGTGAAAGCTGCTTCTAGTTGGCCATTTTGATTCCTCCTCAAGGTTTCAAACTGATTTTAAATTCCATTAATCCTATTTAATATCCATGTTCTGAATTTAATTTGTGTTTGGAATAATTTCCTTGAAATTAGAATTCAATACTGCAACTTCATTGTGACTCCTCACGGGTATTGGTATGTTTCATTTCTCTCTCTTTTTTTTTTTTTTTGGTAGGGACAGAGTCTCACTTTATTGCCCTAGGAAGAGTGCCATGGCATCACACAGCTCACAGCAACTTCCAACTCCTGGACTTAGGCAATTCTCTTGCCTCAGTCTCCCGAGTAACTGGGACTACAGGCACCCACCACAACACCCAGCTATTTTTCTGTTTTGCAATTCAGCCAAGGCCGGGTTTGAACCCGCCACCTTCGATTTATGGGGCTGGCACCCTACTCGATGAGCCACAGCCACTGCCCAGTATGTTCAATTTCTAATGTCACCAGGTTATTTCCTGCTTTCTTGTCATCTAAAACCTCCCCTTTTCTTAACTCAATGCTAATAGATTGTCAGGGTACCTGTGCTTTTCTAATAACTCTTCTGTTTATTAGAATTAGGAGAGTTTTCTAAATCATGTTTTTCTTTTCTTCATTATCAAGAGGTCAGAGGATAAATGTAATACAGATTTTCAAATATGTCATGTCTACTTATAATTGCCTCTGTTAAAGCCTGTGCTGGAATACATTGTTCCTTGGTGTTGGGATATTCACAAGATGGCTGTAGGATATTTAAATTGGGGATAGACTGGTTTTATGTGAGTTGCTTTGCCTGGGTTCTCCCCCAAAGTAGTGAAAGTAAACTGAGTGATGCTGTCTAAGCAGTAGGTATGGGATTCTGGGTTATGGGCGCTTCTCTGACAAGGTCCCAGTGTCCTAGTGGCTTAAGGCTTTGAGTGCATTGGACTTCATTCATACTCTGCATCAGTAATGGAGCCTTTCAGATGTAGGCTTGGGGCCTAAGGGAAACTAGAATCTCATTCAGAGCCTGATTGAACCTACAAAGGCACTGCCCTTGATCACATCAGTATTTGGACTGAGAAAGGATGAGAAGAAGTGTTTATGATCAGAACCCTAGAACAGGAATAAGGGATCCCAGAGTGGTGGGGATAATCTTACCTGTTGAATCAGATCAGGGTCAAGCATATGAAATCATTTTAGGAAATGTATGGCATAGTTGGATCTGACCAAGAGGTGGGTTGTTCTAGAGGATAGTGTTGGTGTGAATGACAGTTCTTATGGGATAATGTCCAGCATCCCAGGGAGCAGTCTGTTATCTCCTTTCACCTAAAAACCACTAAAACAGTTATGCAAAGCCTCATATGTCAAAGTCTATAGAGACTCAATCAATTCTCATGTTCACTTCCTCTTGCACTGTAGAGTTGGGTGATTGTCTTTGAGTTGCTTACTATGCTAAGGGGAGTCTGTTCTCTTCTTAGCCCAGTGAAGATAATGTAAAGGCTGGTGAAACAAATCTGCATTTCAGGCTGATCTAGTGTCATGCAACCAAAACCTCAAGATGGCTTTAATGTTGCTTGATTTTCACTGTGTCTATAACCTATTGCAATGACTTTGCAAAGACTGTCCACTTCAGCCTTCCAGAGTGCTAGGATTACAGGTGACGCCAGGATGCCTGAAGTCCCATGATTATCTTTAAGAATGTACTTAGCTAGTATAGAACATTCAAATAGTTATGTCCACAAATGACAGCATGTAATTTATTAATAAGCGGTAAATACCAATTCATTAAGTGGCTTTAGTAAATGTATTTGGAGCTAACTAGTCAAATTCAAGGTTATTAGCAAATTTTTCAAAAGTCTTAAATATCTAATAGATTCTTACCAATAATTTGAGAAATAATTACAATTAAAATAATTACAATTTATGTTCATATGATTTTAAAAGTCTTACATTAGTCTACATACTAACATATTATATTTGTGTGTATATATGTACACAACTGCGATAAAGTTAAAATATAAAATTATGTCAGAGCGTATACATTTTTCTTCTACAGGTGGTACTGATATATTTTTCATACCTAGCTTAAAACAGAGGCTTCTTTTTCTTCTGCCAGAAAATCAGGTAGAGAAGCAGATCTTTGAAAATTACATGGCTTTTTACTGAATACATAAAGATTAAGCTGTTGAACTAAACTTTCAATACTTTCAGTCTCAAATATTCTAAATGGGCCCTTTCTCTCTCTCTCCTTCATAAAGAGATTTTTATTAATCACTATGGATGTTCCAGTCTTGTCCCACCAAGTAGACTGAAATTTGTCACTACAAACTTTTTTCCAGAGTTTTCTGAGAAAAGTCAGAGAAAGAAAATCCTCATTTTCATCTGGTTTAGAGTCACAAGATGTATAATGTGCTCTTTTTATGAAGAAATCTTTACACAGAGCCAGAAACGTCTTTTCTTCAATCAGTGACCTGAGATCTGAGTCCTCTGTAAACTTATTATCATCGAATTGACATCTAAAAAAGGCTTTTGCAGAAAAAATCTCTTGTATTTTTGATCCATCTTCAGAGGAAACATGTTGAATTTCTGAAGAAACACGTGCTATATCAAATAAATTTCTTTTCTGATGTTGTTCTCATCTGTATGTTTATCAGCCCACAGGATCAAATGCTGTTTCAGCTGGCCTATGCAGGCAAGCTAATTTAGATCATCACAAAGGCTCTCAACCTGAATGTCTGTGACATCACAAGATGAGTTTTGTATCCTAGCAATAAGCACTCTTCAGCCAAGAGTGCTTCCATCCTACCATGTGATTTTATCAAGTTAAATGAAATATATGCTATTTTCATACTGTGATTTTTACAATCTAATTTCTGTAGAGTGTTTCAAATAAGTTAATTTTGTAATGATACACGAACAGTCAATTGTCCATACAAACATTTATGCCACTATGACCTTTTACATAGCAAGATTTATGGCATTATGACCATAACAATGGTCAATAGGCAAAAAAGTAATGTGATTTAAATCAGTATTAAAACACTGGTACTATACAAGGTTTTTAATAAAACATCTTTAATTATCATTTATCTATAATAATTTATGATCAAACATACCTTTAAATACCGTTTATCCATAATAATTTATGATTAAAATAAAGCATAACTAAATTTCATAAAATATGGTTCTCTGTTTTGCATAAATATTCTCTACTTAAAACAAATTTTAAACATTTTCATAATCATGTCAATAAAATAAATATTTCATTTGATGTACATATATATTGAAAGTTTTTTTAGGTAAAATTACATTTTAACAAGCTTGTCTTCCTTTAGGAAAATGCAAATATTGGAAAATAACAGTAGTGTAATAGGTAATATAAATTTAGAAGTAAAATGTATGTGTTTGTGAAACAATATTTCATCCCAAACTTAATACACATGCAAGTTTTAATTACTTAGGTTCTGTATACTTATTTTGTCCCCTTCTCTTATTCTTAGGCTTTCTTGTCCAAAAAGGAAACAGATTTGATGTTCTATATTATCCATTAATGTAAACTCCAGTGCCTTTTGTTAAATGTTGAATCATTATGTTCATATATAAATTTCAGGAGGCAGTTATCTTATAGCATAAAAAGGTGTCATTGTTAGGACAGTGTCTGAATTTCATGCTATAATAGTCTTTTGAATTGTTTGTGTGTGCATTTTTGACTTTCTATATAATCACATGCATCTTATCAGTCATCCATAATCTAAATTTGACTTTTGACATTTCAACAATTGCCTTTTGTAGTAGATCTGTTGCAATCACTGGGAGATGTTGAACTAGTTTGTATTTTCATTTTCCTAGGTCGTAGTTTTTTGTTTTTGTTTTATTCTTTCTTGTTTCTTCTCACCTGAAATCTCTTTTCTCAGGCCAGGGCAGATTGATTGATTGTGTATCTATTTTCTTTTGTTGAATACTCAGCTAGTTAATAAAAAAGAGAGGTCACTGTGTAGTCATCTTTGTTCCTACTGCAGGGGATTGACCTGATGAGTGTTGCATGTGCTGCAAGCCTATCATTTATTTGTATTCTTTTTAGCACCAGGCTCCGTGTTTGTCACAATTTGATCTGGTAATGTAGGATTTTAATAGAAAGTGTATTGCTCCCCAGACCAATGCTGAACCCACAGTCCTGTGCGTGGATGTCTCCATTTCAACAGAGATTGATGCTTAAAGAGATAGCTCTCCCCACAACCCCACACAGTGGCAGTGGCAATGGGCAAAGCTAAGCACCTGGTCATGTGTGTCAACAAACTATTGTACATACACTCCTTTCAAAGTCATAGCTTTTACCTCAGGATGAATTGCATTAACATGACTCCCAACTAAAAAATTACGAAGTAAATATGTTCAAAATCTATGAGGAGATTTAGCACATCTGCTCCAGGTGGCTAGCACCAGCAGGTCCAGCTGAGCAATGATGGTGGCCCTTGGTGAGAGTAGCCTCTGTGGCCCTTATTGTGAACAGGTGCCATCACAATTAATAGAAGTCATGGCGACTCTCACTGCCCCTCTCCAGAACCGTGTGTGGGGACAAGTATAGCAGTTGGTTTACTATTGAACCAAGTCACCTGGCCTAGACTCACTGGGAGATAAAGTGGCCTCTAGATCCTGCTGGGTCAGCTGCAGGAGTGCTGACTTACAAATGCAAATTTCCTGCTTGTTTGCCCTAGGACAATTTTGGTGCACTTGGAAAAATGATTTCCTGTTTCATTGATGGTCCTATTTCTTAGTGTTTTAAATTGGAACAACTTGCCTCTTGTAACTTTAAATTATTAACCCTCAGATTTCCCCAGGAAAGCACTCTTGTCTAACATTTGTTTGGAATCATGCCACAGCTGATGTCAGCCAGATATAGCACCCTTTTCTATACAAGTTTCTGTTGTATCTTTTAGTAAAATATACATATCATCTTTTCCAACTAAAAATATTACAAGAATAAATTTTATAATCACAAAAACAAACAAACAAAAAAAAACAAAATAAAATTATGCAGAGATCCATTATGATGCAAATTACATTGTAACAAATAGAACCAATTTCAAATTCAAGATGGAGGAAAGTTGAATGGAGAGCAGGTGAGGGATTGTGTAGCTCTCTCCTAAGGAACAAAAGGGGTAGATTGTACACCTCTTAGCAGAAGGACTTAACTACAAATTGGACTTTACTTAATAAAAGCAAACAATGTAATCTAATCACTGTTACACTAGTAGAGGTATCCATTGGAATTTTTAAAGAAGTAGGGGAAATTGATAAGGGAAAGAGAGACAAGACCACTAGAAAAAGGAAATCACATATGAGTGATAGTATATTTTCCATCTTGAAAAGTGGCAGGGTACACTTTCTTAAACAAAGAAATTTCTCTCATGTATGCCTTTACAGAAAATGTGGTGTACTTTCAAATTGTCTCTCTTTTTTTCTTTTTTTTCATGAGATTGTATCTCACCCTGTTGACCTGAGTATAACTCCAAGGCATCATACCTCACAGCAGCAATCTCAAGCTTTTGTGTGAAGTGATCATCTTGACTCAACATTTTCATTTTTAGTAGAGTTGTAGTCTTATTATAACTCAGTCTTTTCTAGAACTCGTCTCAAGTAATACACCTGCATAGCCTCAGGCTAATATTATAGGCCAATGCCACTTCACCTAGTTAAGTTCAATTTAATTGAAGATCACTCTCCAGCATCTCCTTTCACTCTGTCTTGAGATATTTGGGAAAGTTCTTCTTAGCAATAGAAGACAACACCAGAAAGTAAATTCTATTTTACCTGTAACCCCAAGTCCCCTCATTTCAATCTATCATTGTTTCCCTCAAACTACCACATTCAGAGAGAGAGAGAGATTGATCTGCATCATTTTGGAGAAACTCATGCCGTGCCCATTATGGCCAAGAATCTGAATTTCTGGATCTCCCCATTCACCCCATCCATTCTTTTTAACCCTCAACAGTCACACTCCCTGTTCCCCCATACCAATTAGGAAGACTGACTAGAACAATTTTGGTTTTCAGAGTGGAGCTGAATAGTTGAAGTGGTAACCACTGAGCGGGAGCATCCCACTGGATGACTTCAAAAATATGCTGAATGGAGAAATAAAACAGGATTTGAGTATCAATGATGTGATGAGAGTTAGACAGGGCAGTTTGGCATCATTAAACATCTCCATGCCTCTCTATGTGAAAAAATAACTTCAGGTTCTTTCCAAATGTTTATTTCTTGAGAAATAGGTATATTTCCAACTAGTAACAAAAAGACATTTGAACTTGGCCCATGACCATGTCTGAGAAAGCTGACAAGTTGGAGTTTGGTGTTTTCTTGTGGTCACAGAGACATTCTCACAGAATTCATCACACCCATAGATATTATTTTCACTCTCAGGTGTCATCATAGTCTTTTTACTCAGATAAGCCATGGCTACTCAATGTCACAATTTGCCAAATGCCAGGTACTTCTTCCTACCCCTGACGACCCCATCCCTAGAGCCCTCCATAAAAGTATATCCGTGTCTGCCAAGTATATTTACTCCTTCTTGGGGAGAGGGAAAGAGGCACATCATCCTCAGAGCAGGCCTGGTTGTTTCTCAAAGCATTTGACAGCCAACCGATTTGAGTTAGAAATAGTACAGGACTGAGATTTTGTCCTCTTCCCTAGAGAAAGGGCTTATTTCCCTACACTCACATGCAGATACTTACACATCACCCTGCATTCTAGAGGGAACTATCCACATCATCTGGGTGAGGGATGGTAGGAAATGCTTCACTAGGATAGGAACCTAACATCCTGAAGACTATTAAATGTGCCTTAAGGTCTTAAGGGAAGAGATATTTTTGCATTATAATGAAGATATCTCAGAAGAGATGGGATGGGAGGTGGTGTGCAACCCCAACACTTCCACTAATATGCCCATTAGGAACTCATTATCAGGCCTAAACTACATACAAGAACGTCCAACCATAACACCCGTCTCTGGTGGCTTGTCTTCCATGAACAGCCTTTCTCACAGTTAAACATTCCATACCTTTACCCAGGCTCACTTCAACTCAGTGAAGAATTCCTTTAAATTTCATATGACCTCTAAGCTGTTTTTCATGCTAGGAAGTGCCCTGCCTTTTCAAGGCAAACCAAAGTAGGATTCCTCTTTATTGTTTCTGTGACTATACATACAAACCCTCATCCCCCTAAAATGACAAAGGCAACCAAACTGTACCACAACAACAAAGACATGGCCAAGGCTCTCTAGCTAGTCACAGATTTTCGTTATAGAAAGATTGAGTTCTTTTTTAATGGCAGGCCTATGTGAGTTTGCAAGAAAATAATGTGCACTAAGATGATGAAACAAAAATTTCTGAAGTAATGTAGATTTTTATCTAGACAAAAATCTCTTCTTACCTCTCTCCATTCATTTCCATTGCAGAAATAACTTCAGTCCACACTTTATTCTTCAAGCTTTAGGTTTTTTTTTTTTTTTCCATTTATAGCAGAATCAGTTATGAAAATATCTTGGTGCTGATCTCGCCTGATCTTAAAGGGGAAAATATCTGGGATATCTTTCCTCTCTATTTGTCTACCCCCAACCCTGAGATTTGAGCTTTATTCAGACTTATCATATCTATGGATGGATTCGCCCTCTGTGGAACAGCTATATTAAAGAAAGAAGTTGAAAATATAGGCGCAATGGATCTTCATTTTAATCCTACTGTTTTGAGAGGCACAGTCACAAAGATCCCATGGTATTGTGATCTGGGGTTCACCTAGACTTTAGAGTAAAATGTGTATGTCCTCCTACCCTGTGGAGTGGGTAGGTTGGTCCGTATTTCTGGGATGTCCCTCCTGTTTGTATTTCTGAAATAGAAGAAAAGAGGAGGAAAGAGTAGTACAAGAAGAAAGGAAGAAAAGATGGAAGGAAGGAAGGAAGGAAGAAAGAAAGGAAGGAAGGAAGGAAGGAAGGAAGGAAGGAAGGAAGGAAGGAAGGAAGGAAGGAAGGAAGGAAGGAAGGAAAGAAGGAAGGAAGGATAAAAAGTCCAGGGAGCTATGTCCTGTGTAGCAAGATGTGTTCTGAATCATTAATGAGCCACTGTTAGTAGCCTCTGCCCTTTGTGGACACATTGCAATAGTAAGCTATCTCATGGTCGAGGTGATTTGAAAGGGAATGGAAAATTTAATATGCAGTCTAATTCCCTCAAGCTGAACATACCTGATATTCTGATGGAAGAAAGAGTGTGGTCCTTTCAGCTCTGCCTATATCTGTTTGTGTTGAGCATCAGTTAAATAGAGGTGAAGGTTGAGAACGTCTGGCTCCCATGTGACATCTACTTATTTGTCTTGACCCTTACATCCTTTGAACGTAGGGATTTCATGCAAATGATGGTTGCTTTCAAACAATTTCTTTTCTCCTTAAATAAAAGTGATAGTAACATCAAGTTTGGCTCCTTAATGAAGATGGTGGGCCTGGGGAAATAGTGCCATGCAAACTGGTGGCTTCTTATTGATAAACCAAGTTCACTCCATGTTTTTTCTTTATTTTTTTTATTTGTTTTTTATAATACTTGCTTTCTTCTCTCACTAGTGTGTGTTGGTGTCATCCTAACTCACTGTAAGCCCCCCTACTCCAATTCTACTTAGGGTGAAGTCAACTTCATTCCTCAGCTTCCTGGGTAGCTGTGACTATAGGTATGTATCACCATGCCAGGCTACATTTTTCCATTTTTCTTTTTGTTGTTGTTGAGATGGGGTTTTTCTACATTGCTCAGGGCTTGTCCTTGAACTCCTGTTCTCCTGTGATGATCCCATTCTCCCACTTCTGCCTTTTTTAAATTTTATTTTATTATCTTTATCATTAAATCATAGCTGTGTACAATAGTGCAATAAAGGGGTACAATGTGCTGGTTTCTTATACAATCTTAACTATTTAAATCAAACTGATTAACATTGCCTTCCTGGCAATTTCTCCGTTATTATATGAAGACTTTTGTATTCTACATTTAGCAAGGTTCACCTGTACCCTTCTATGATGCACCGTAGGTGTTTTCCCACCAGTTACACTCCCCCTGCCCCAACCTCCTCTCTCCCCTCCCTACCCTTACCCCTTTACCTATATTCTTGTCTTATAGTTGGGTTATACCATTCATACGACAGCTATAAGTTAGCTTCATAGTAGGGGTGAGTACATTTGATACTTTTACTTCCATTCTTGAGAAACTTTGCTAAGAAGAATATGTTCCAGCTCCATCCATGCAAACATGAAAGAGGTAAAGTATCCATCTTTCTTTGAGGCTGTGTAATATTCTATGGTATACATGTACCACAATTTATTAATCCATTTGTGAATTGATGGGCACTTAGGTTTCTTCCATGACTTAGCAATGATGAATTGGGCTGAAATGAACATTCTGGTACAGATGTCTTTGATATAATGTGATTTTTGGTCTTCTGGGTATATACCTATTAAAGGAATTATAGGATCAAATGGCAGGTCAATTTTTAGATCTCTAAGTATTCTCCAAACATTTTTCCAAAAGGAACATATTAGTGTGCATTCCCACTAGAAGTGGAGAAGTGTTCCCTTTTCTCCACATCCACACCAACTTCTCTGGTTTGGGGATTTTGTTATGTGGGCTAATCTTACTGGAGTTAGGTGATATCTCTAAGTAGTTTTGATTTGCATTTCTCTGATGATTAAGGATGGTGAGCATTTTTTCATGTATCTGTAGGCTGTGCACCTGTCTTCTTTAGAGAAGTCTCTCTTCAAGCCTTTTGCCCATCCTGAGATGGGATTACTTGTTCTTTTCTTGTAATACATTTGAGTTCTCTGTGGATTCTGGTTATTAAACCTTTGTCGGAGGCATAACCTGCAAATATTTTTCCCATTCTGAGGTTGATCTGTTTTCTAAACTTACTATATACTTGTCTTCACAGAAGCTTTTATTTATTTT